>PVIC010012778.1:0-39039 GCA_004025085.1 Thryonomys swinderianus | reverse complement strand
GCCAAGGTCCAAAGGTTGTCTAGGGGCATAATTCCTTCCATAATTTAAATGTAATTAACAGTTGCTTTGGTATACTTTTATATATCCATATAAATGGAATTTCTCTTTTGCTTTTTAGACTGTGTATCTTTCCAGATCTTCCTTTATGTGCTTATGAATGAGTATATCAGCATTCTGTACACAGTGTATAGGATGGCCTTTCCATTTTCCTTTTGGTTAAACAGATCATATTGTACAAATTCTAAGAATATCTTTTTTCTCCCATCAAAATTATCTTAGGCCTTCTTTTCATGTCAATAAAACCAAGTTTTTCTCCTTCTATTATTTTTCATTATTATTATTATTATTATTATTATTATCATCATCCTAGTACCAGGGATAGAATCCAGACCCTTTGCATACATGCCCAGCCCCTGTTTATTTTAATTTTAATTTATTTTAATTTTATTTTTTAGGATTTTTTTGAGACAGGGTCTCACTTTGTAGTTCAAGCTGGCCCTGAACTCACTATGTAGCCTATGCTATCCTTGAGCTCACAGCGATCCTCCTGCCTCTGCCTCCCGAGTGCTGGGATTACAGGCGTGAGCCACCAGGCCCAGCACTGTGGTGTGTGGTACTGATTGCTGGTGGGCGTGAGTCACCACACCCAGCCCCTGTTAATTTTTAATTTTGAGACCAGTTGTGAAGTTACCTGAGCTGGGTTCAAACTTGTGACCCCTCTGCCTCAGCCTCCTAGATTACAAGTGTGTACCAGCATCCCTGGCCCTGCTCTTTGGTTTGTGTGTTTTTTTTTCTTTTGAGACAGGGTCTTGCTTTGTAGTTTAGGCTGGCTCTGAGCTTACTATGTAGTCCAGGCAAGCCTTGAACTCAGCAATCCTCCTGTCTCTGCCTCCCGAGTGCTGGGATGACAGGCGTGAGCTACCGTGCCCGGCACTGTGGTATGTGGTATTGATGGCTGATGGGCGTGAGTCTCCACACCCAGCATTTTGTGTGGTTACCGGGGATCAAACTCAGGACCTTGTGCTTGTGAGGCAGGCGCCGGAACCACTGAGCTAACCCTCTGGCTCGGTTTGTGTGTTTTTTTTTGAGAGAGGGTCTCACCAGCCCAGGCTTGCCTTGAACAAACTGTTGCCCAGGTTGGCCTCAAATTCATTGCAGTCCTCCTGCCTCACCTTCCCCAAGTGCTGGGATTACAGCTATGTGCAACCATACTCATTATTTTTAAAAGCTGCAAACTGTTGTACAGTATGCATGGACCATAATGTACTGTTGATCATTTGTTTTCAAAGTTTTGCTGTCATATGCAGTGCTGTAGTGACCATCCTCCACATGCATTTTTGTGTATGTGGAATTCTATAAAGTGAATTTCTTAGAGATAACATTAGTGATTCAAGAAGATTATGTTCTAGCTGAATGGAATGGTGCATCCCTGCAGTTCAGCTCCTTAGAAGGACTGTTTGAGCCCAAGAGTTCAGAGCCAGCATGGGCAACATAGCAAAATCCTACTTTTTAAAAAAGGTTTTCACTGGGCATGGTAATCCCAGCATTCGGGAGGCAGAGGCAAGAGGATTGCTGAGTTCACGGTTTGCCTGGGCAACATTGTGAGAGCAGGGCCAGCCTGAACTACAAAGTGAGACCCTGTCTCAAAAAAAAAAGGGTTTTCATTTTAAAATTTTTAGATCCTTCTAAATTATCCTACCAATTATTCTTACCATTTGACACTGGTACTATGGTATGAGCTTATTCTACCATACCCTTGCAAATACTGGATTTTATTATCTCAGACTTTTGTCAACCAAATGAGCAAAGAAAAATTTTCCCATTATTTTATGTTACATTTCCCTAATTCCTATTGAAGCCAATATCTTTTCACTAATGTATAATCTACTTGGATTTTTCAGTGACTTCTGGGCTGCTTGTATTCCCAGTTCTTGTGGATAGGCACAGGCAGAGGAATGTCTGTATCTATGAGGATGTGGGTAGTTTGAGGAGGGAGAGCTTAATGAATGTTAAAGTTTTTTTTAATAAAAAAATGTTTGTACTTCAACATACAGAAAATAGCGCCTGACAAAATCTTCCTGAACTGTGTGAAAAACCCCAGAAGTGCTGCTTTAAATCAAAGCCTTAGAAACATTTCTCACTGCCAGCCTGTGGGTGGCAGCAGCAGGACAACGTGACACCGAGCATCTTTCTGCCCAAGCCGAAACAGCAGCTAACAAGCTCTTACTCACCCATCTTTCCTCTGTTGGTCGGGAAGCAAGTTTTTTTTTTTCTTTTTGAGACAGGGTCTCGCTTTGTAGTTCAGATTGGCCCTGAGTTCACTATATAGCCCAGGCAAGCCTCGAACTCATAGCAATCCTCCTGCCTCTGCCTCCTGAGTGCTGGGATTATACATGTGAGCCACCACGCCCAGCATTAGGTTTCTTTACACTGGTGGGAGGATCCTTGTAAGTCTATTGTTAACTGGGTTCTCTGTTAATCAAGTGTATTTAGCCTTCGTTTTCTGTATTGCTATTAACTGTTATTCCCAACACCATGAAAATCCTCACTACTGAGAAAGGGGAAATGGGCGGAAACCTCAGACTCAGTCTCTGCTGATTTCTCTTCCAGGTGAAGGTTGTCAATGATGAGCTCTACAGGAAGACTCTGGAGGAAATTGTTCGTTCCCTTGATAAGATGGAAAATGCCAACATTCCCTCTGTGTCTCTCTCCAAGCGAGAGGTAGGAAGACATGTTAAGACTATTAGCATTAGGCTCTTGTCTTCCTAGAGCTTCAATATCCTTCATTTACTGGAATTTCTAGAAGCGTCTTTCATATTATTGACTCTCATTTTCTGCTCCTAGATAGAGTGAGAATAGTAGTAATGGAAGAAGAAGTTCTTGATTATATTCATTACTTCATCTTTCAAATTGGACTTTAGAATAGCAGTGTTTTTTTGTCTGTTTGTTTTGTTTTGTTTTTGAGACAGAGTCTCTCATTGTAGTTGAAGTTGGCCCTGAGTCCACCATGTAGCCCAGGCTACCCTCGAACTCACAGCAGTCCTCCTGCCTCTGCCTCCTGAGTGCTGGTATTACAGGTGTGAGCCACCATACCCAGTATTGTGGTATGTGGTAGCAGGGATCGAATTTGGGACCTTGCATTTGCAAGGCCGATGCCAGAGCTAAATTTAGCCACTGAGCTAAAGCCCCAGCCCAACAGGTATATTTGTGCACTGGGTTTATCTTCCTGCTGATG
This sequence comes from Thryonomys swinderianus, assembly GCA_004025085.1. Taxonomy (NCBI): domain Eukaryota; kingdom Metazoa; phylum Chordata; class Mammalia; order Rodentia; family Thryonomyidae; genus Thryonomys; species Thryonomys swinderianus. Next base: position 35,804 of record PVIC010012778.1, on the reverse strand, counting down.
CTTTACTTGGAGATTATATCGATTCTGAATTTCTTGGGTCTACATGAATTAATGGAAGGGAAAACAGAGAAAAGTGATGTATAGAAAATTAATTGGACAGTTAGAGCTAAGTTTTTTTCACTGGAGAGGCAGCCTAGGTCATTCAAAGTTGACAGTACCACATGGTCAGTCGCATAGAGGTTTATGACAAAAAAGCCACTTCTACTGCCTAGATGTCCAGTTACTTGGAAGGGTGAACTTGTTCTTCATGTTAAAGGATGGAATTCATGAAGGGCATTTTGAAAATGGATTTTGGATCTAAAAGATACAAATTTTAATTCCTTTAGAAAATACATATAAAAACAACTTGAGGTTCTGGAGTGTGGGGGGTTTTGGTTTAAACACAGAGAACTGGCTGTGGCATCCAGGCAGAAACCTAAGGAAGAAATATTTCATACTTTTTCTTTCTCTTCCTCTCTTTTTTTTATTTTTTTTTTTGAGACAGGGTCTCACTTCATAGTTCAGGCTGGCCCTGTGCTCACTGTGTAGTTCAGGCAAGCCTTGAATTCAGCAATCCTCTTGCTTTTGTTCTCCCAAGTGCTGGCATGAGCCACCACGCCCGGCTCTTTTTTTTGAGACGGGGTCTCCCTTTGTAGTTCAGGCTGGCCCTGAACTCTGTGTAACCCAGGATAGCCTCAAAGTCAGCCTGCTGCCTCTGTCTTCTGAGTACATGAGTTGCCACGCCCAGCTGGGAAGAAACATTTCAAAGATATGTTCCTTCTTTTCTTCCCAGGGCCAGTTGGGGTGGCTGGGCCTGTGGGCAAGGAGAGGATGCTGGTTCTGACAGCTCCTGGGCTTGTTCCCAGTTCTGTTTTCAGAATGTGAAGTACATGCAGTTGCAAGTGGAGTCCTTTACAATTCACAATGGACAAGTACCCTGTCAGTTTGAATTCATCAACAAGCCAGATGAAGAGTCTTATTGTAAGCAGTGGCTGAATGCCAACCCCAGCAAAGGGTTCCTCCTACCAGGTGAGGCCTCTGTTCCCAGGTTCCTGCTTTCTGGTTTGGGGACCCTATCTTTGTTCATTGCCTTAAAATAAGCCTTTTGCTTCTGAGTGTTTTGTTTTCTGCTTGAAACTTCTTTTTAAAACCCTCTCACTGAACCCATTCATAAATAAAATATAAAATAGTGAGGAACATATGTTCAGCTTCAAAAGTATTTTCAGTCACATATATGTTTCATAATTTCACAGAAAGAGAAAACATAAGATTAATGTAAAGCAGAAGCTACTGTTAAAGGAGCCGTTTTCACTGTTTGTCTTACTATAATCAACTCCCAGTTACATGCTCTTGTGGAGAGAGATAATGAAGTGGTAATTCAGAAATTATATGTGGCCATGGACTGCACTGTCTGCATCTTTCCCCTGACTTCTCCTTTGCACTCCGTGAGGTATGGTGTTGCAGAAGGATTAGCATGTTTTGTAGACACTTGACTGGCTGATAATTGTGTTGTGTTTCCCCTGGATCAGGGACTTTCGTCCTCCCTGCCTCAGGAAAGGCTCTTCAGTCCATGTCTTCTGATTATATTAATACTTGTAGCTTGAGCTATCCTACTTGGTGCTTGAATTTTTAAAAATATTTGTCCACTCAAATGTTTTTGTCTTCATAGCCCCAGTTGGACTATGAACATCTTTTCATGTGTCTCCTGAGCTCGTGGATACTCGCTGGTTGTTACCGTGTATTTCCTTTCCTTAACACTTCGTGCCTTCCCCTCTTCCCTCCCATCTCCTTCGCTCCTCCCCTCTCAGCCTCTTCCTAACCAACACGACTTTTTAAAAAACTTTTCTGCAGATTCTGACATTGAGATTGAGTTGGAACTCTTTGTAAATAAGACCACAGCTACCAAACTCAACTCGGGTGAAGACAAAATTGAGGACATTCTGGTTTTGCACTTGGACAGGGGAAAGGATTACTTTTTGTCTGTGACTGGAAACTACCTGCCCAGCTGCTTTGGCTCTCCCATCCACACTCTGTGCTACATGAGGCAGCCAGTCCTGGATCTCCCGCTTGAAACTGTTAGTGAGCTGGTGAGTGACACGCTGTGGGGAGCAGGGGAGCCGGCGGCAGCGAAGCCAGTCAGACAGGCTGTTCCCGGGCTGCCTCCCTTCTTAGCCTCAGACAGCTTGCTTCGCCTCTCAGCTACAGATCACGGTACCACAAGCCCACCCCAAAACTGAAACCACATCGAGGGATTCCTCATGATTCGGTTGGTCTTGCCTGGCCTCACTTATGCCACTGTAATCAGATGGCAGCAGTGATGTCTAGAGGGCCCACGGTGACCTTCCTCATGTAGCATGGCTTCTTTGGCTGCTCTCTGGGCTTTGGAAATTCAAGAGCACTAATCCCACTCATACCTGCACAGCCCTCGTGAGTAGGCACCTCCCAGAGGCCCCATGTCTACGTACCGTGACCTTGGTGATCGGGATTTGGCCTCCTGATCATTAATGTAATGAGGATGGGAAACATAAACATTTAGTCTGTAACAGTGCGTTAGAAAAACAAAGCCCTGAACCCTAATGTGATGAGAGTTCCCCAGCCCTCAGTATTATTTTTTCTCTCTTCTCTTCCCTCCCCTCCCCTCCCCTCCCCCACTTCTCACTCACTTCTCACTCACTTCTCATTCAGGCTGGCCCTGAGCTCACTACGTAGCCCAGGCAAGTCTCGAACTCAGCAATCCTCCTGCCTTTGCCTCCCAGGTGCTGGGATTATGGGCATGAGTCATCACACCCGGCACTATGTTCTGTGGTACCCGATTGAACTCTGGACCTTGTGCTTGCGAGGTAGACACTGGAACCAATAAGCTAAATCCCCAGCCCTGATATTTATTTCTTAAAATCATCACTTGCTAGGTTATCATCCTGAACTAAATTCACTGAGAGCTAAATGGCTCCAATGGAGACAGTTCCAATACAGTGGAACTACTTTGGAACAGATTTAGGGTAGTACGTGAGTTTTCCCCTAATATATTTTCTTATTTAGGGACTTTTGAATTATCCTTCCTATTATATAGATGAAAACAGAGAGAGGCCTGGATCAAGGAGAGTGGCTTGTCACATGTTACATGAGGGGGTAACAGTGGACAGAGACCTTGAACTCAGATTTTTGGATTTCAAGTCCGTGTTCTTTCCTCATCAGACCACATCATCTCTCCTGTTTTGACAGAGAAAGGCTGTAGGCATGACTGTTTTTCTAACAAACTGGTACATGTTTCACCTGAGTCTCTTCCCATGGGTTTGCTATCTGCAAGTCCTATCAGTGGTCACCTTGCCTTGATGTTTCTTTATTTTTAGACTCTGATGCCGATACAGACTGAGGAGGATGGGAGCCAGTTGGAGCGCCCCATGGAAATCCCCAAAGAGCTCTGGATGATGGTCGATTACCTGTACAGAAATGCTATGCAGCAGGTCAGGCTGATTGAGACCAGGGTGTCTGAAGAAAAATCCCCAGAACCTTTCACCCTGGGAAAGCTGTGGAAAGCTCTCCCTGATAGGGAGGGGAGGAATGACTTTGTACTGTGTTGTTGTTTTTTTTTTTTTTTTTGAGACAGGGTCTCGCTTTGTAGTTCAGGCTGACCCTGAGCTCACTGTGTAGCCCAGGCAAGCCTGGAACTCAGCAATCCTCCTGTCTCTGCCTCCCGAGTGCTGGGATTACAGGTTTGAGCCACCAAGCCCGGGATCTGTGGTATGAGGTACTGATTGCCAGGGGGTGTACCATGCCCAGTATTGTTGTATGTGGTTACTGGGCATTGAACCAGGGACCTTGCGCTTGTGAGGCAGGCGCTGGAACCATTGAGCCAAATCTCCGGTCCTGTATCATGTTTTATAGGCCTGTGAGAAGCTGTTGCCTGCCTCACCTTATTACCCCCAAGGGAAGCTGCCTTGCAGGGACAGCTCTCCCTGCAGCGTGTTCCTCTCCTGGGAACCTGGGCCTCCCAGATAGAAAGCCATCTGAAGGCTTCCAGGGCTGTCTGCCTGCTCACCTCTGCTGGGAATGGAAAGGGCTGATTGTTGACAAGCCAGGTAGAGGGAGAGGACTTGGTGGAACGCCAGGCTTAATTTCTAGAGTGACTTGGGCAAGCTTCACGGGGTCAGTTGGTCGGTTTGACTGATCTCTTTCTGTTGGTTCTGTTCTATGACCTGTATGAATTACAGTTCAACAGCAGCATGTTCTGTGTGGGGTGCTCGGGATTGAACCCAGGGCCTCACCCACCTTAGGCAAGTGCCTGCCACTGTGCTGTACAGCTCTGGCCCAATAACATTCATTCTTACGATGTTCTGGCTCCTTTTCTGCCCGCTCATACTTGCTGGGTTTTGTAGGATACCAAGCACTGTTTGAAGTGCTTTACTGCATTGCCTCATTTAATTCTTGCAATAGCTCTCTGATGAGGAAACAGAGGTCCAGAAATGTAAGTAACTGGGTCAACGATCCCAAGCTAATGGTGGGCTTTGGGCTATAGAAGTCACATTCTTTGTTTTGTTTTGATTTTTTGAGACAGGAGCTCACTGTGCAGTTCAGGGTGGCCTTGAGTTTATGGCAGTCCTCCTGCCTCAGCCTCCTGAGTGCTGTGATTACGGCATGCACCACCATGCCCAGCAGAAGTCATGTTCTTTTTTTTGTTCTAGCTATGAGAAGTCCCATTCTTTTTTTTTTTTTAACTGAATTCTTCATTGGTACATTTTATATACAGCTCACAATCACACTCAACATTGGGGAATTTGTTAATTTGTTAATTCTCATTTGTACCCATATTCCTACAACCCCCCCATATATATGTGCTTTCTTTTTCTTTTTAAATCGTATTTGTAGAAGTCACATTCTTTTTTTGTTTTTGTTTTTGCTTTTGAGACAGGGTCTCGCTTTATAGTTCAGGCTGGCCCTGAGCTCACTGTGGTGCCCAGGCAAGCCGCCTCGAATTCAGCAATCCTCCTGTCCCTGCCTCCCGAGTGCTGGGATTACAGGCATGAGCCACCATGCCAGGCATTGTGGTATGCGGTGTTGATTGTTGGTGGGCGTGTCTCCACGCCCAGCATTATATGTGGTTACCGGGGATTGAACTCAGGACCTTGCGCTTGCGAGGCAGGCGCCGGAACCACTGAGCTAACCCTCTGGCCCCAAAGTCACATTCTTAAGTAATGTAGTGTTGTACCTTCTCTGTAGAGCTCCTTTTAGAGGTTAGTTTTGATATGTATAATATTATTATTAACAGTTATATGGTATTAAGTTACTCTATAAAACAAATGAATATTCAGTATCCTAGTGGAAATAGCATTTATTGTCATAATTTTGTTTGTATAATGCTCTGAGATGACTTTTTTAGTTTTCTTCATCATATATGTATATCTTTTTTAATTTCTAATTTTTTTGAGACAGGGTCTCACTTCGTAGTTCAGGCTGGCCCTGACCTTACTATGCTGCCCACGGTAGCCTGAAACTCAACAGCAATCTTCCTGCCTCTGCCTCCTGAGTGCTGGGATTCAGGCGTGAGCCACCACGCCCAACTTTTGTTTCTTTGAGACATTTAACTATGTACATCTAACTATGTAGTTCAAGCTGGGCTTGAATTCACTATGTAGCCCAGGCTGACCTTGAACTTGAGGTGTAACCTCCTGCCTCATCTTCCTGAGTGCTGGGTGCATGTGCCATCAGGCCTGGCTTCTCATGTTGGATCTTGGCTTGTGTAGTGTGTCCTACCCATGGTTTTTAATTGATGCCTAAGAACTTACTGTAGAGATAGGTCACATCAGCGAAACTCAACATCGTTTGTCAGGGTGAGGCAGTGGTCTCACTACTCTGCCTGTTTTTACTCTGCTGACATCAGTATGTTAGGAAATCATTGCTGATTTTCTGAAAAAGTAATTATTCTGTGACTTTCTTCCCTTTTGCAGGAAGATCTATTTCAACAGCCAGGCCTGAGGTTGGAATTTGAACATATCAGGGACTGTTTGGATACTGGAATGATTGATAACCTCTGTATCCTTTAGGCATTCAGCTTAGTGTGTGTTTGTGTGTGTGTGTGAGAGAGAGAATATGAGTGAGAGGTGAGAAAAGGAAAACAGTATTTTAAAATTCAAAGTCTGATACTGTGCTCGTAGCAGTCATGTGTTTCTTACTTGAAGTTTTCATACAGAAGACTTTATAACTGTCAGCAGCTAATATAGCAGAAACTCAGGAGGGCCTAGCTTACCTGCCAGATGCCTTTGCTATGTCAGACTGGCATCCCGGCTCTGTGCAGAGAGCCTGACTGAGCAGGACCTCTGCAAGCATGGACTTTTCTTCCCCGGGGCCTTCTCTCAACCAGGGCAGTGAAGCAACAGCACCTGTTCCTTAACGATGGGCCAAAAGCGGCCAGCAATCATTCTGTAGCTGAAGCCTTGCTGCTTTTCCTGGAGAGTCTGCCAGAGCCTGTGATTTGTTACAGCGCCTACCATAGCTGCTTGGAGTGTTGTGGTAATTACACAGCAAGCAAACAGGTGAGAGGAGGCACTGAACATCCTTGTTCCTGTGTGGCTCTCCCTCGCCCCAGGAGGCCTGATGGAACCAATTGGGTACAGCCCCTAAGTGCAGCGTCTGAGAAACTTAACACTGTATCTTTCCTTCTCAAACCTGTTCTTCTTCTTCCTTTTATTTTTAATAGCATCACCTGTAATTCTAGTGACTCAACCTTGAAACCTGAGTCGTTTCTTACTCTTACTCTCCTCTTCCTCCCCACACACCCAGACCCCTTGATCTGTCACCATCCTCTCCCTCCTATTTTCATTCTGTTTACCTGGGTTCAGTGGCTTGCATTTGGGCCGTCCTCTGCTGTTTGTTTTTCAGACTGTCAGCAAATCGTGTATACTAAAGTTCTCATCACACTGGTCAAAACCCATACTTGGTTCTCTGCTGTCAATCATTTTCTTAACTATTCAGAACTTTTTCTTTTAGTGTAACAGTTTCTTTATATAATACTTAACATAATGGTATAAAAAACTTGCCAATGATAGAGGTTCCAGAGCCTTACCCCATATCCACTGAATCAGAATGCCTGTTTTTTCTTTTCTTTTTTTTGAGACAGGGTCTCGCTTTGTAGTTCAGGCTGGCCCTGAGCTCACTCTGTAGCCCAGACAAGCCTCGAACTTACAGCAGTCCTCTTCCCTCTGTCTCGCGAGTGCCGGGATTATGGGCATGAGCCACCATCACCAGCATTGTGACGTGTGGTACTGATTGCTGGTGGGCATGAGTCACCACACCTGTCACTGTGCTATGTGGTTACTGGGGATCGAACTCAGGACCTTGTGCTTGCAAGGCAGGTGCTAGAACCACTGAACTAAATCCCCGGCCCATCAAAATGTCTTTTACAATCTATTTTTTGTAAACTCCCCATCTAATGCTTATAAACAGATAGCTGGGATAGCCATTGAAGTCTAGCCTTAAACCTATTAAAAGATTAATAAATTCTTGTCAGAACTGACTTACAATATGTTCTCTGTCCTTATATCACTATTTACTTTCACATTTTAAACACTCTCTTTGATTCAGTTACTTCACCAGTAAAGGTCTTTGCCTTATAGGTTGTTTTGTGTGATACCTAAGACCCAACTGAAATGTCTTCTATTTTCTCAAGCCATCTCAGAACATAGGACTAGAAGTCAGACCTCCATAAATTCATGTGCTGTTTAACAGTGTCTCTTTTATGGTACTTGTGCCAAACAGTTTTCTGTGTTCAATCTTATTTATATTTATGGATTATGTATTCGGGTCTTAGAGTATAGGCAACCTGACAACCAAATAAACAAATAGATGCCAACTCTTTCTTTTTCAGGTTATTTCTACTCTTCCCACATTCCACAAAAATGTCTTCAACTACTTAATGGCATTTTTGCAAGAATTGCTGCAAAATTCAGTGAAAAATCATTTGGATGAGAATATTTTAGGTAAGCAGCCAGCTAGATAAGTGTCTAGGAAAGTTTCTCCAGAATGACTCATTATGAGAACAGAGATTGAGGAAGGTCCCAGGTCCATTACAACAGAATGTAAATTTCAAGCTCTGAGCAAAGTTTACACTCAAGTAATTTTTTGCTTTGTTTCAAAGCAGACAGTACTGCTGTTTGGTAACTCCTCTGCGCCTGAAAACACAGGAGTAAGTAGCATTGTCTGTCACTCAATCACATGTTTTCTTTTTTTCTGTACAGCAAGCATATTTGGCAGTTTATTGCTTCGAAATCCAGCTGGTCACCAGAAGCTTGAAATGACAGATAAGAAGAGGGCTCAAGAGTTCATTCACCAGTTCCTCTGCAACACCCTCTGAACTCTTGTTCCCCTTTGTTTTACCCAAGGCAGCCAGGTGCCAACCCCCAGCGGGTTCAGCTCAAATGATGCCTTAAGATGATGTGAAGCCACTTAGAAGCTAGGATGGCAGCTTTCTGATTTCCTGAGCCGAGGCCTCCACCCGTTCTGCCATCATTCCGTGCTGAGTTGTTAAGACATGGTGCAAATCCGCCGTAATAAAACTGACATTTCATACCACAGATCCCTATTAATTCCTTATTACTTTAAAACATTTAGGGCAGGTATGGTGGTGCTTGCCTGTCATCCCAGGATTTAGAGGCTGAGGCAGGAGGATCATGAATTCAGTGCCAACCTGGACAATGTAGCAAGTTCACAGCCATCATGGAATATATAAAGGACCTCTGAAAAAAAAGAAGGTGACTTTGTCTGCTCATTCAGCCTTGCTCCACGGCATAGTTAATACCATCGCTATAGCCCGGGCTGAGCTCTTTATGATCAGAGATTTGAATAAACTTTGAAATCCTAAAAGGAAAATGAGTCAGACAGCAAGACGTCAAATGGACAGTGCTGGGTAAACCAGCCTCAGCCTCCTCAGATGCTTCCGTTGCTCAGTCTGAGGACATATGTGTGGAAACTACCCCCTTCAACTCAGATATGGCTCAGTAACTCGGAGGCCGGTCACTCAGCTTCAGAGAGCAATACAGTGGCTTAAAATGAAGACATGGAGAAAGCCTATGTTCTGGGGAAGCAAGTGAGAATTTCTAGGCCAGCAAATCAAACTGTATATTATGCATCTCCGCGTTTATTTGTAATATATTTTAATGATAAATATATTTTTAATGGTGATGATTGTGTTTTTCTTGTAAGAGATGCCAGCCCTAGGCAGTTGGACCTTTGTGATGGAAGCATTGAGAAAACTGACCAGGAGTCAGAGAGGCATACCCAGCAATCTGGTGGATAATGGTCACTAGTCACTTTCCAAGCAAGAGATGATGGGCCATAGCCCAAACCCCTGATCTAGTGTCTCACTATTCATATTAAGGGGAAATAGTTCATGGGGAAAACAGGCAGTAGCTGCTGAGAGAATCTAACAACTAGATCTTACGGGAATTCAGAAGAGACAGGAGCATACCAAAATCGCTCCTTGGGCTCCAGAACGTCACTAACTCCTTCAGTGTAGTTAGTGATTTAAGTGATGGACCAATAGGATGAACATGAACAGTTAAAGAGAGTGACCAGTAGGTGGCGTTGAGTTGCTCGGGCGGGAGAATCCTCTGCAGGCGAGAAAAGTTGGGGTGGCCAGGCTGGGCAGTAGTACAAGGAGAAAGGAAACTGGTCGTTTGACGAAAGCATGTTCATAAGGGAAAAGGCAGCAGTGTCCTCTCCGGCTGGGCCTGGAATGTTCCTAGTTACCTTTTAAGTCCAGTCCCTTGCTTGACCCTCCTGGCTCGTTAACTTTACTGAGTGACTCGGGGGCGCTGGCGCCCAAGAGGAAGGAGGTCAGGAACACCCTCGCATGGGACAGGTCGAAGACGGGGATCTTTTGACAAGCTGGTGTCCTTTCAAGCTGGGCTTGGATGATGTTTCGTTTTCGTGGTCGTGAGTCGCCCTCTCTTCTTGCGCACGCCCTCGAAAACCAGGGCGCTTCCCGGTATAGCTCAGAGCTAGCCTCCCTTGCGAGGTACGCCGCCCCTTCCCTGCTCGCGGCTGACACCGCCCTCGAAGCTCGCCAATTGGACGCTGGAGCTCAGCCCCCAGGCTGCCGAAGCCAACCAGCAGCGCCAGCGGGAGGTGGAGTGGCTGTCTCCTCCTTCCTCCGGAAAGCGGAAGCGGAAGTGACGTTGAAAGGTGGGGGTAATCATGGTGCCGCTGGGGAGGGGAGAAGCTGCTGCCGCCGCCGTTGCCGGGAGTCGCGGAGGTAAAAGGCGAAACTGGACTCGGCCTGGGCTGGGACTTCCCGGGGTGCGCGGGACTTAGACTCCCTCCTGAGGCAGTTTCCAGTAGAGACCCCAGTCCCCTCTCCTTAGGGACCCCACCCCTCCTCCGTTTCCATGGGGATGGGTATCCAGCCCCCCTCTCCTGTCTCCATGGAGACCCGGACCCTGCCCCTCTTCGCCCAACTGTTAGCACCCCCCGGCCTGTCTTAGGATTTTTCCCTTGTAGTTCTGGACTGGGGGCCATTCCAGGCAGGTTCTTCTTCCCAGGCTCTTCAAGGGTGCTCCGTTCGTACTCTTCGTTGGCCGTTCTCAAATCTCTTGGTCGTGTTTGTTCCGGACAGTTGATCTCCTCCTTGCCGCCGAATGTGCTGGGCAGCCCATTGGGCCTTCGGTACTCTTTATCTCTGCTCTTAGATGCCGCGAAACGTGCATCTGTGGGGTTGCGTAAGCCAGAGCAAGGGGTCGGGCCGGTTCCTCCCGGATCAGATCCCTTGACCGGTCGTCTCTGGTAACTACCTCTCTGTCTGGCCACCCTACTAAGTAAAAGCTCAGTTTGAAGCCCTGAGCCTAAGAGAAAGATAAAGTACAAAGCCAAACTAAAAACTAAAAGTAATGTGCTAATTATCTGAAAATTACCTTCTGCCTGTCAAACCCACATTTTTAGAACCTGTGTGTTTGCAGGTGATGGGGACATCACTATTCTGTTTCATACCACGATTCCTCAAATTTGGTATTTTCAGCAAGGGAGTGTGTCTTCCCAAGAGGCTATGTTTTCTCAAAAGAGTATATATGTACGTCTTTCATGCATTTAACTGACATTTTCTGAACTTATACCAAGTGTCAGTGTAGGAGCATTTTCTCAGGCCAGAGAGCCCAGTATACAAGCATACTTTCTGATCCATACCATGTCATTTTGTTTGTTTTTGTTTTTTGAGACAGAGTCTCGCTCTGTATTCCAGACTGGCCTTAAACTCACTGTGTACCTCAGGCTGGTCTTCAACTCTCCACCATCCTCCTCCCCCAGCCTCCCAAATTCTGGACTTAGTTATAGGCATGAACCACCATGCCTGGCTACCATGTTTTAGAAGATAGATAATTACATTAAGATTATCTTGGGGCTGGAGGTTTAGCTCAGTGGTTCGGCGCCTGCCTCCCAAGCGCAAGGTCTTGAGTTCAATCCCCAGTAATCACATACAATGCTGGGCGTGGTGACTCAGCCCACCAGCAATCAATACCACACACCACAGGGCCGGGCGTGGTGGCTCACGCCTGTAATCCCAGGATTCAGGAGGCAGAGACAGGAGCATTGCTGAGTTTGAGTCTTGCCTGGGCTACATAGTGAGGTCAGGGCCAGCCTGAAGTACAAAGTGAGACCCTGTCTCAAAAAAAAAAAATTATCTTTATTAGATGTGCTTTATTAGGGATTAGTGTCTTCACCCAGAAGCTGAAATGTGTTCTAGGTTGGAGGGAAAGAATCCACAGCTGTTCCTTTAGTTGTCACATTTTGTGGTTGATGAACCTTATTTTACTCCTCATCACAACTTTGAGAGAAAAATGAGGCACAGAAAAGTTAACTAAGTAATAAAGGGCAAAACCAGGATTAGTAGGTGGATGATTTAGGTCCAGAGCCGTGGTTCTCCTGTCATAGGCCACATAAAACTGTACTGCTCCCATGGTATGATTCGAGTGCAGTTACTTTACTTTCAGATTTAATGCAGTAGCCTTGACACACCACTGTTATATCTGTTCCTCTCTTTGAGTATTTTGGCCAGTCTTCAAATTGACAGGCCCAATTAGAAGGTTTTATGAACTTATTCCTTAAATATTGGGGGCAAAAAAAGCACATTGATTTGACTATATCAACGTGAAATTTAAAACATCATTGAAGATTTTTTTTCATTTGTTTTGGCCTCTTATTTTCAGTGTGGGAAAATGAACGCCAAGGTTTCTGGGGAGGTCAGTGGGTCTTGTGGTGTGGCTCTAACTCTGGCTTTGTCTATTGCAGAAAGGTCGTTACCTTTTCATTTCTCACAATTGGGCTGAGCACGATTGCATCATGGGGGAACACAGTCCAGACGACAACATCATCTTCTTTGAGACAGAGGAAGATGACAAGATGCTCAGGTTTGTGGATACAAACGGACTGGTGCCTTCCTCATCTGGAACTGTCTATGATAGGACCACTGTTCTTATTGAGCAGGATCCTGGCACTTTGGAGGATGAAGACGATGATGGACAATGTGGAGAACACTTGCCTTTTCTAGTAGGGGGTGAAGAGGGCTTCCACCTAATAGATCAGGAAGCAATGTCCCAGGGTTATGTGCAACACATTATCTCACCTGATCAGATTCATTTGACTATAAACCCTGGTTCCACACCCATGCCAAGAAATATCGAAGGTGCAACTCTTACTCTGCAGTCGGAATGTCCAGAAACAAAACGTAAAGAAGTAAGTAAAGCAGTGGTTGAGGGCCTGTTTTGGTTTGGGGCAACTCCTTATACAAGTCTCGTTGATAATTTTAACAGGTACTAATGGAGTCCCTGGGTTTAGTGCTTAACGATGTGGTTTTGCCTGTTAATAGCACATATGCTTCATATTTTGTTGTGTTTACTTGAACTTTTTGATTGTATGGCCACATTGAAATTTAGGAATATAAATGATCTTAAATATTCCTTCTCAACTCATAAAGTAGAAATTTCACTGAAGTAAATCTATGTTTCTGTTGCTGAAATAACTAAATTTGGCTTATCTAATAGCAGATAATTAGATTTAGCTTATCTCTGGGTTGTGTATAAATGATTTGTTTTGGAGATGAGTATCTACTGGAATATACTTTATTAACTTAGTGAATGTTTAATGGATAATAAAGGCTGGCTTTCCTTGATAAGAAGTTCAGTCAAGAGACATTCAGGCAAATGAATGTAGATTATCCAAAGTAAGTTGTCATGTTCATGTTTGGTTAATGTAAATAAGGTAATGTAGGATTGTTTGAAAACTGTAAAATATTTTATAAATTGTACTAGTGATAATTAATGGAATACAAGTTACTATTTAAAAGTAGTGGTAAACTTTATCCTAGAACCTAATTAACTTTATAAGTTAATTAGAAAAAATAGGTCACTGGTAGTTAAAGTACTGGGGACTAAATATAAGATGTTACTAAACAGAAATAGGTTAAGCAAATAATTTTCTTTTCTGCTGTAATTAAAGTAGTAAAATTACATAAGCCTCATGTATATAGCTTATTCGTGGCAATTGGTTTTTGCTGGAAGGAACCATAGAGAGACCATCTTGCCTCACCCCTCATGCAGGAATCTCTATAGCATCTCTGACATTAGTTTGTTGGTCTGTCTTTGAACATTTCCAGAACAACAAGAACAAGGTCTTTCACAGCTTGGCCCAATACATCTGTTGGCCCACTCTGATTGTTAGAAGACTTTTGCTTATAGAGAGGCAAAAATCAGTCTTCCTGCAGTGCTGCTAATGGGTCTAACTCTGCTATCTTAATCTGGGCACTGAACTACAATTACTGTGTAGCTTGTATTTTATTAGGAACAAAGTCTTATGGTTAACTTGTACTGGAAACCTGTAAAGTGGTGGTTCTCAACTGGGGATAATTTTGCACCCCCCCAGAAGACATTTGGTAATGTCTGGAGACATTTTTGGCTGTCACCGTGGGGAGTGGCTACTAGGATCTAGTGGGTAGAGGCTAAAGATAACATTTTACAGTACATTTAGTTCAGTGGTTCCAGAGCCTGCCTAGCAAGCACACAAGGTCCCTCATTTGATCCCGGGTCACCACATACAACAAGTTAGTTACTGGGTGTGGTAACTCACGCCCACCAGCAAGTAATACCACATACTATAGTGCCAGGCGTGGTGGCTCACGCCTGTAATCCCAGCACTTGAGAGGCAGAGGCAAGAGGATTGCTGAATTTGAGGCTTGCCTGGGCTACCGCCTGAACTGCAGTTGGAGTTGGAGTTCAGGCTGGCCCTGTCACAAAGTGAGACTCTGTCCCAAAAAAAACCCCAAAAAACATTTCACAGTACACAGGATGGCCCCTAAAACAGAATCGTCTGGCCCAAATGTGTACAGTACTGTGATTGAGAAATCCTGCCTCTGTTATTTTGTGTGCAGCTGTCAGGTCTTGTGCAATTGAATGTGGAGACCTGTATCTAAGCCTTAAGAATATTTTCCTACCAGGCTGAGGCAGGAGTGTGAATTCCAGGCCAGCCTGGGCTACATAGTGAGAACCTGACACAAGGCAAAACAAAGTACAGGTTTCAGCCCAGTATTTAAGCTTGTAGGGGTCCATTTCAATTCACCAAACATTTATAAAGTAAAGTGATGTGATACCCTATGAGGTTCTCGATGACTATGGCATATTACAGTATGGAAGGAGAAATATATTTATGATGGTAATCATAACATTAGACATAATGTAGCAAATGTGAAAGAGAGGTACACAAAGAATCTCTCATTCAGGGTCAGGCGAGTCTTCATGAAAAAGGTAGTGTTTGAGATTTTTTTTTTAAAGTTCATACAGTATTTGCAGCACTTGTGTATTTTCATACAGTATTTTGCAGCATCTTGAAGAATGTACAGTTTAAGGAAAAAGCAGTGGTCCTTTCAAGAGACAGGAACAGCATGAACAAATAGGTGAAGGTGGAAAACACAAGCAGTTTTCAGGAGTAGGCAGTTATCCTGTGGGAATACTGTTACACATTTTTTTATAAAGGGTTAAGTAGTAAATATTCTATGTTTGGCAGGCCTCTACTGAAACTACTCAAATTTTCCATTATAGCACAAAAGCAACTATATAGATAATATGTAGATAAATAGGTAAGGTTGTGTTCTGATAAAACTATATACAAAAACAAGCAGTGTGCTGGATTTGGCCTAATGGCTACAGTGACTCTTGGATTAGAACATAGAGAGTAAGAGGGCAGAAAGATTGCAGACATCCAAAGCTGAAAGCCAATGTGATAACATGCTAAGGATTTGAACCGAATTTGAGAAATAATGGTAAACCACTCCAACATGTGAGCCAGGGAATAGTGTGATTAGAATGGCATTGCAGAGAGAGTGCGCCAGTAGAAGTTGTTTCCTGGAGTTGAGAAAAACTGGAAACTTAGTGCCCAAGTAAAAGACACTTTCCAACCAGACATGGTGGCACACCTGTAATTGCAGGACTTGAGAGGCTAACCTGAGCCTTGTAGTGAGTACAAAGCCAGCCTTTACATAGTAAAACCTTGTCTTTAAAAAAAAAAGGAGGCACTTTTCAATGTAGGTTTGGCATTTTGTTTAATTCTGTTGATTGAAAGAATCAAGAGCTTTCATAAAGATACAAGAAAACTTTGTATGTTATTAGAATTAGAGTAATGAGCCATTAGTTGGGTGTGATTCAAAGGTTCCAAGTCATGTTGATTGAAAAGTTTAATCCATTTCTCTAAGTTTGCTGAACTTCTGGTTGTGTCAGCCCAGCTATTTGGAGTTGGTGAAAAGTTGTTAAGAGTACACTGAGGGGCCTTGGGATGTAGCTCAGTGGCATTGCACCTGCCTGGCAAGCGCAAGGTCCTGAGTTCAATCCGCTGTACTGCAAAAAAGAAAAAAGAGTCTGCTGTGGTCCCCAAATTCATGTAACCTCTAACGCTGCTGAAGGTAAGATGACTAACTGCTCTCTACTCTGTACCTCCTGCCCCCTAAATGGTGATTCTGTTAGCAGGAATCAAGAAAGAAAGAGGGAAGAGCTTCGTGGGGAAATTGATTTTGGTTGGAGCACAGTAAATGTGGAGCCCTCGGGGAAAAGTTTAACTAGAACAAGTTGAATGGCCATTGGAAATGTGGATCTGAATTCAGGGAAATAATGTGGCATCAGAATTGTGGATTGATGAAAGAACAGTAGTTCAAACTATAGACAGTTTATTCAAGGAAGAAATAAGAGTTGGTCTGAGAATTGAAGAGTTGAAAAGGGAAAGAGGAACTGGAGAAGATTACAGGGGTCAAAGAAATGGGTGGAACGCAGGACGAGAGTGTCAGGAAGTTTGAGTATCTGTCATGACCCTGTAGTAGGGCCCCTGGCTCAGGCAGCTCATGCCCCTTAGGTAATTCATGCCCCTGGCTCAGTTAGTTCAGGGGGGCTCTCAGAGACTGGAGGCTGAGCCCAGAGCTGGATGATGAAGAAATGGGTCATGAGGAAGCAGGAAGTGTCAAGCTTAGTTTTTCAGGTTTTTCTGTAGTGGTAGAGTTCGAACCCAAGACCTTCACACTGAACTACATCCCCGGTTCAGTTTTATTTTTTATTTGGAGACAGGTTCTCACTAAATTGTTATATTGCTTGGGATGGCCTTGAACTTGGCAGTTGGAGGAAGAAGAGTGATGAGGCATTAGTTGCTCAGAGGGACTCAGTATTTTCCTTTTATCTTTTTTTGAGACAGAGTCTCACCATGCAGTCCAGATTGGCCTTACTAACTTACTATGCACCCCAGAATGGGCTTACACTCACAGTGGTCTTCCTGCCTCTGTGTCCCCAGTGCTGAGGTCACAGGCATGTACCCCCACACCTAATTTTGATTGTCCTTTTTTAAGCATAGAAAGTTTGAACGTGGTTTTAGATCTAACTTTAGCCCATTCTTAGTATTACTATGTGAAAGTGTTTCAGGAACAGATGTTTGGAAAATGTTAAGCTAAACCAAGACAGGAATGTGTTCATTGTAGGACTTGTCAGAGTCTTTCATCAGCTAATAGCTAAGCAGGAAGAAAATGCAGAATTGTGCCAATGTTGTAAGCTTGGGAAACACGCTTTCACCCCCAGGGATCCGCGCGGTACATTTTGGGAAATGCTGACCTAGGCAGAAGAGGAGAAGATGGGAAGGAGGGAACAATTACGCAATGAATGATATTAGCTGTCACTTTCCCACTTTGTACTGTTTGCAAATCGGTTGATTCTCTGCAAAAGTCTGGCTTGTCGTTCGTGTCTTCACCATGAAGCCGTGCAGGCTGCTGATGCCATGGCAATGTTAAATCCGCTGCAGGTGGCTCACTCCAGTTTCCTCCGCCTCCCACATTTACATCCCATCCTTGAGACGTATGTAAAAGGTTCTGAGAACCAGTTTTGAAATTGCTAAAAATGAAGTTGGCTGGGGGTTGAAGGAAAAGTAGCAGGAGTTTTTGTCTCTGAAATCTTTTTTTGCTTTTGCTTTTGTTTTTTGAGACACACTCTCACCATGTTGTTTGGGCTGCCCTTGAACCAGCCCTGATCCTCCTGTCTCAGCCTCCTAAGTGCTGGGATGACAGGTGTATGCCACCAATCCTGGCAGTCTCTGAAATCTTGTCTGATGACCACATATTCTGGAGCCTCTCCTTCCCAAAACACCATCTTACCTTTTTTTTTGTTTGACAGTGATTTTACTTTGTTATTTAATCCATTTAATTGGCCTGAAGAGGCTGGTGTTTATGTCCATTTGGTAACAGCTTTGTGGTTTCTTCACCACCTTACTCACCCTACTCCTTTTTTTTCTCTTTCTTTCTCTCTGTCTCTTTCTTTCGTGATTGTGTGGAAAGGGTACTGGGATTGAACCCAGGGCCTTCGCACTGAACCACATCCTCAACCTAGTTTTTCCCTATGGTGACCCAGTTTTTCCCTAGTTAGACCCAGGGTCTCACCACGACACTCAGGCCAGACTTCGAATTGTGATCATTCTGCCTCAACACCTTAGGAGGGATTACGGGCATGTGTCACCATACCCTTCCCCTATTTAGTTTTGTTTTTTGAGACAAGGTCTCACTTTGTAGTTCAGTCTGGCCCTGAGCTCACTGTGTAGCCCAGGCAAGCCTTGAACTCAGCAATCCTCCTGCCTCTGCCTCCCAAGTGCTGGGATTACAGGTGTGAGCCACCACACCTGGCTAGCCCCGTTCAGTATTTTCCTGAATCTCTATGCAAAGTGTTCTTCTTGAGAAATCAAATCATTTGATAACTAGTCTTCTTGGCTTCCTAAGCAGTTTATATTCTGAGTCATATTTTAGCCTGATTTTCCTGTTTACTTCTCATTGTTTCTAGTGGTGTATAGTTAGTTGGCTTAACTATTGCTTCATTTTTTTCCTCCTTGTACAAAAATAAACCAGAATTGTGCCAAGGTACTGCCTTTTCCTACCAAAGACCACTTGTCATTCTGTCTCCACATTTATTTAGCCTGCTTAGATTTGATGTTGTGCTGCTGCCTCCCTATTGATTTGGTAGCTTTGAGATTCCAATTGAAAGCATTCTCAGGGTTTGTGCCTCTAGGACTTCTCTACTTTAGTTTCCTGAATAGCGTGGTTCCTTCAGTGAATTCACGAAGCCCAGGTTCTCCCAAATTTCCTTGGATATGTGTCCTTCCACGGGTGCAGTAACCTGTTTACCTACCTCACTCTGAACAACACTGGGCAGCACAGTGTGTCCTCTGTGACTCTACTTCTCTGCTAATAATCCACCAGGAAGTAAGAATTGGGGGTGGGGGGCCGGAGAGTTAGCTCAGTGGTTCTGGTGCCTTCCTCGCAAGCACAGAGTCCTGAGTCTGATCCCCAGTAACCACATACAATGCTGGATGTGGTGACTCACGGCCTTCAGCAATCAGTACCACATACCTTAGTTCCAGGCATGATGGCTCATACCTGTAATCCCAGCACTCGGTAGATAGAGACAGGAGGATTGCTGAGTTTAAGGTTTGCCTGGGCTACATAGTGAGCTCAGGGCCAGCCTGAACTGCAAAGTGAGACCCTGTCTCACAAAAAAGAATTGGGGGTGGGCATTTAGCTCAGTGATTCTGGCGCCTGCCTCACAAGTGCAAGGTCATGAGTTTGATTGCTGGGACCAATAAAAAAAGTAAGAAGAAATCCTGAAATGATGTACCAGATATGTTCTTAGTGATGCATGGATAGAAAAAATATAATTTTCTTTATTTTTAATTTTTTGAGACAGGGTGTCATTGTATAGTTCAGGTTGGCCTTGAATTCACTGTATAGCCCAGGCTGGCCTTACCTTGTCTAGCCCCAGCCTCTGGACTGCACATATTTCATTTTCTACCAAGAAGCAGTGATAATGATAACTTATGAGTTGGGCTGCTGCTGCCTTGTTTCTAGACACTCATTCTAGAATGAGTTAATGATCAGTGATATTTCAAAAGGTTTCTTCCAGCGCTGCGGATTGAATGAGAGTCTATTCATGCTAGGCAAGTGCTGTACCAATGAGTTACTTCCCTGGCCTCAGTTTGTTTTAGGAGGAAGTCTGGCATTGTAGTTCAGGCTGGCCTCAGATTCCTGCCTTTGCCTCCCAAGTGCCAGGATTACCTGCATGCGCCACCAGGCCGGGCTGAGAAGTATGTATGTATGTATGTATGTATTTATTTATTTTCTTGCAATACTGGGGATTGAACTCCTGGCCCTTGTGCTTGGAAGATAGGCGTGTACCACTTGAGCTAAATCCCTAGCCTGAGAAGTGTTTTTGAATTGACGATTTCTTAGTATAAGTATAAAGGGGCAAATTTGACTACAGTGTTTTGGAGCATTTTCACAATGTGTCCTTTACACCAGGAGATCTAGTTGCAATCTTATGCCTCAGTATGAATCCCTCTGGTAGTGTAGTGATGCGCTGAGACAAACCAGGGTGTTTGTCCCAGAGGGGAGCCACCCACTTCTACTCTATACACAGGATGATTATAATTCTTGATGGGTCCCCTTCTGACCTCCCACGGAACTGCCATTCAAAACAAGAACAGCAAGGACAGGGACCAACGCTGCCTGAAAGGACCCATTTACTGTTTCTTCAGCCTTTGGGGTGGTGGAGACAAGGTCTTGCTATGTAGTTCAGTCTGGCCTTGGACTCAATGCTCATGTCAGTCCTCCTGCTTCAGCTTCCTGTGCTGGGATTATGGGACCTACCCCCACACCTGCTCCCCAGGCCTTGATTTTATCTTATTTTGTTAAATATCAGGAAGTACAAAGAAATTGGCCCAGTCCTGAAGGTTTGGAGTCTAATAAGGAAATTGCTAGTAGCGGTATGTATGTGCGGCTCTGTAGGAAATCTCAAACAGGGTGGGTTTACCCTTTGCTACTGTAGGAAGTTGTTTAATCTGAGTGTCACCTACATGCCTGCTGCGTCTGGTGCTGGTCTCCTTGTCATCACTGTTTCTGTTTTGGAGGCCCACAGTCCTAGGAAAGGGATAAAGTTGATTTTATGTGTATACTGTTTTCAAACTTGGTACAGTGCTGTAAGAGGGATAATTCTCAAATCTATACTTTGCATAGGCTGTACATATTAGGATTGCTAATATTTTGCTATTGTAAGACACTGGAGAAAAACCAGAACTTTAGTATTTTTCCTCTTATTTAAATCAAACTTATTCTTAAAAACTGATAGGTTCAGTGTAGGTTCCATCTTTTTTTTTGGTATGTACTAGCTGTGTGACCATGGGCAAGCTGCTCAATTTCTTCCTTTGTAAAATTAAAATAAAAATATCTCATTGCATTCCGTGAAGATTAAAAGAGACTTATGCACATAAAAATATACAACAATGTCTGCATAAAACATTTACCACAATGTCTGCTGTGTCGTGGTTGTTCAGTGAATGTTCATTTCCTTTCTTTCTTTTTTTGAGACAGAGCCTCTGGCTGGCCTTGAACTCACTGCATAGCCCAAGCTAGTCTTGAACTTGTGGCAATTGTCTTGCCTCAGCTCCTGAGTGCTGGGATTATGGATGTGTGTCCCCACACCCGACTGTTCACTTGTTTTCTTTTCCTTTACAGGTCCCGTGTTTTTCTCAGAGAAGGTATAGAGGTAATCTCCAGTTTAAGGAGAGGTTAAAATGTTCTAGGAACTCTTTTAGGAAGCATTTTCTTTCCTTGAGACAAGGTTATAAATTGTGGTTGGACTCCGGGATAGCCCATAGAAGACTTGGACTGTCCTAATAGCAGTGCTGTGGGAATTGAACCTTCATTTATAGCTGTGTTTCAAAATGAGGACATTCTGGCCCCTGTACGGGTTCCGTGAGCACCATCCTTTGCCGCTGGTGATATTTTATCCTTCTTCTTGGCTCTTTGTGACTTCTTAGTACCAGGCCACTGAAAATGACTTCTGAGGCTGGCTCCAGGCCAAACTGAGGGCTCCAGTAGCTAAAGAATGAAGACTCCTCCTGTGCTGCAAGTAGCAGTGGAGAGAGGGTGACATAAGTGACTTCGGTGGACAGAGTAACGTGCTATGCTCTTGTCACTGTGTTAGGGGTCTTAGTTTCGTATTTCACCTTAATAGCAATCTTATAAAACAAGAACAATGGTTCTGGGATTTAGTTCAAGTGGTACTGTACCTGTCTTGCAAGCATAACAACCCGCGTTCAATCCCCAAGTACCACCAAAAAAATAAGTACAGTTAGCTCTCATTTTACAAATTAAAAAAAAAAAAAAGAGGATCACAAACATCCAAGTAGGCTGGGTGTGGTGTCTCGCCTATAATAGCTCTTTGGAAGGCTGAGGTAGGAGGATTGCAGGTTCTAGGCCAGCCTGGGCAATTTAGTGATACCCTGTCTCAGAATGCTGGGGACATACATAGCGTAGAACTCTTAAGTTCAGTCCTCAGTACTAACCTCCCAAACACCCACCCCCCAAAAAAGGCCTGGTGTATGGAACTGAGGATTGAATGGAGGACTTTGTGATGTCAAAGCCTGTTCTTTCTACCAAAGGAGACCACTTTTGCAGAAATGAGATAATCAGCCTGTGAGACCTGTTGGCTACAAACAAGGCTGAGGAATGAAGGGCGGCAGCAGGACACCCCGAGTTGTGTTGGGCAGAGTGTTGGGGGTGGGAATAGCTCTGGAGGATGATGAATCCATCAGTTCACTCTGGTGCGGATGCTGGAAGGACTTTTGAAGAAATGGGGTTAATTTGGAACTTGGATGATGTTCCTGACTCAAGCATTTTGGTTGTCTCGGGTAGAGCTCATTGCTGACATGGGGAGGGAGCTGTCTCGGTATCAGGGAGAAGGAAACCTCCTGTGGTCATAGATCAGTCATTTGTAAGAGTGTTCGTTTGCTTGACAGGATCAGAGACTCTTTCCTTGTTGGGTCAGGGCTGCAGATAGATGTAAACTCTAGTCTTCTCAGACTGTCTCACTTTGTTTTGGTTTTTCTTCTAGCAGAAACATCCAAGCCTTTTTTTCTTTTCCTTATTTTGTTTAGTTTTCTTTTTGTTTTTCTGAGACACTATGTAGTTCAAACTGACCTTGAACTCTCTACGTAACCCAGACTGGCCTTCAGTTTGTGGCCTCCTGCCTCAACCTTCCAAGCACTGTGATTATAGGTGTGTACCATCATGCCTGGCTGTTTTTGTTTTCTTGAGACAGTCTTGTTATGCAGCTCAAGAAAGGCTTGAACTCTCAATCTCCCTATCTCAGCCTCCTGAAGGTGAGATGACAGGTATATACCACTACACTTGGCCTTTTCCTGATTGTGGAAAGCTTTTGTCTTCTGGAATTCTAATGTTTAATTTTCTCACTTTGCATATCTCATACTATCTTTTCTCCCCTGATTCTGTTGACTTACCAGGTCAGTCATCTATGTTAAATATTTTTCTATTTTAAAACTGCTTAGAACACTGTGTAAATCACGTATCAGATTTCTGACTGCTCGTGCTTCTGCCTGTTAGCAGCATCAGCCCAGCCTCAGTGAGCCCCACCTGTGCTCCTGCCGCGCTGCTCATCATTGGAATCAGCAGCAGCCTGAGGTGCTGCAGGGAAGTCAGTCATGCTTAGAGTCTTAAGCTCTCCCAGAGAAATAAGTTTAATAGCCAATCCAATCTTCAGTGACATATTCACATAACAGCCACACTTGTTTGGGAGGAGGGCTGCTGGGGATTGAG
Organism: Thryonomys swinderianus; assembly: GCA_004025085.1. Taxonomy (NCBI): domain Eukaryota; kingdom Metazoa; phylum Chordata; class Mammalia; order Rodentia; family Thryonomyidae; genus Thryonomys; species Thryonomys swinderianus. Next base: position 12,673 of record PVIC010012778.1, on the reverse strand, counting down.
CTACAACCCCAGGCTTTTTTAGAATTTGGGACAGATACTAATCCACCTGCATCAGCCTCCCGGAGTATTGGGATCATAGGTGAGTGCCACTATGTCTGCTTTACAGATACTCTCACTTACCTTGATAGGCAGACTAATGAGGTGTCACCCCTCTGGAGTCTTTCTCAGCCCTCCATGTCTAAGTGACATTCTCTATGTTGACCTCTGTGCTGAACTTGGTGATTGGTGAAACTTCTCAACCCTGAAGCTTCTCCCCTGTTTGATTCTTCTTTTCATTTGAGCTTCTTGAAAGAAAGAGTATTTCTTGTTAATGTTTTGTTTCTGTATTCCTAGCACCAAGCATAGTATAACTTCTGGAACATAATTTTTTGCATATGTGAATGCTAAGCCTTACTGTCTATAATGGTACCAATTGTAAAAGCCCCTCCATGTAACCATGAGAACCCGTGTTTGTGTTTTTGCAACTTCCTGTTCTGATCGGTTTAAGTTTAGGTTTCCCTTTTCGTGAGATTTAGCACTAAAGTAATTGTGAAAGGCAGAGTGATGACTTCTACATATCTCCTTTGAAAGAGGCACTAGGCTCTTCACATGTTCAGAGTAAGTGTGTACTCCCTGGCTGCGCCTCCCTGAGTTTCTGCCCTCAACTGTGTAGCTTCTGTACTCGCTGCCTCCCATCCTGGCTTCCGCTCTGCCCCCCAGGGACACCAGCTAGGCCACAAAGTCACAACTTTGTGACTTGGCCAAAGTGTAAAATACTTTATCTCCACTACATGGGACGGGGTGAGCATTTTCCTGAAATTGGGTTATTCCTTAGAGTCCTTCTCACTGCCTTCTTAGCATTAAATCTGAATAGTTCTGTTCACTTGTACATTCATTCGAGAACTATGAATGGAGGCTGAGTGTGGTGGCTCAAGGCAGTTGGATCACAGATCGAAGATCAGCCTGGACAGTTTAGTGAGACTGTATCAAAATAAAGAAAAAAGGGGCAGGGGATGTAGCTCAGTGGCACTGCACCTGCCTGGCAAGCACAGAGTCCCAAGTTTGATCCCCAGGACCCCCCTAAGAATCATCTTCAGTGATGGGGCCGGAGGGTTAGCTCAGTGGTTCCAGCGCCTGCCTCGCAAGCGCAAGGTCCTGAGTTCGATCCCTGGTAACCACATACAATGCTGGGCGTGGTGACTCATGCCCACCAACAATCAATACCACATACCACAGTGCCAGGCGGGGTGGCTCGCGCCTGTAATCCCAGCACTCGGGAGGCAGAGACAGGAGGATTGTTGAGTTCTCGGCGGCTTGCCTGGGCTACATAGTGAACGCAGGGCCAGCCTGAACTACAAAGCGAGACCCTGTCTCAAAAAAAAAAAAAAAATCATCTTCAGTGAAAGACCAAATATGGCATAAGGTGCTGTGTGACCAGCTGTCGTGCTCTGTTGTTTTGGGAATCAGGATGAGGACAGGATCTGTACCTGTTGATAGAGATGCACTTTTGCCTTTAAGTTTTCAGTCTATGGTCAACGGACTGCAGAAGCCACAGATACACAAGGCTGAATGAACAGGAAGTTGGGAAACCCTAAAGTAAGCTAGGGTGTGAATAAGGGGCAGTCAGGGAAGAATTCGCTTGAGGGAGGAACATTCAGCAGAAACTCGCATTGGCCAGATACAGAAACTCAGTTAGGAGCAGGGTGGGGAGAAAGGCGAGGAAGTTAATTATTTATTACAGTTGCTTTTCATGGAGTTATCAGCTGTTGTAGCCTCCTAAGAATGAAAGCCTGCTCTCCTTCTTGGCTGTTGTCATAAGTTTTATGATTGAGACACACACTTCTTTGTTGCAGAATCCACAGTCCAGTTTCCTTACTGGTCAGTGATTATTTTGAAATCTCTCTTAGCACCGTGGAAGATGATTGTAGTTGTATTTATTTCTTTTTGAGAAACTCGATTAAACCCAGGACCTTCACGCTGAGCTATATTCCCACCCCTTTTTAAATTTTTATTTTGGTACAACGCTTCATTAAGTTGCTCAGAATGGCCTCCTCCTGCCTCAGCCTCCCAAGTGATGGGCTTATAGGCATGTACCACCATGCTGGCTAGAAGGTTTTTGTTTTGGTGTTACCAGGGATTGAATTTGGGCCCTTGTGTGTCCAAGGTTGGCACAGTACTACTTGAGCTAAATCCCAGCCCTTATTTTTGTTTGAGACAGGGTCTTGCTTTATAGTTCAGGCTGGCCCAGAACTCACTGTGTAACCCAGGCAAGCCTCAAACTCAGCAATCCTCCTGTCTCTGCCTCCCAAGTGCTGGGATTACAGGCATGAGCCACCACGCCTGGCACTGTGGTATGTGGTATTGATGGCTGGTGGGTGTGAGTCACCACGCCCAGCATTGTATGTGGTTACCGGGGATCAGACTCAGGACCTTGTGCTTGCGAGGCAGGTGCCAGAACCACTGAGCTCAATCTCTGGCCCCCAAATTTGTATTTTTGATATGAAGTCAGAAGATACAGGTGAGAGGATGATTAACAATATACACCAAGTGTCAAGTGAATGATATAAATATTAATGACCTTTATAGAAGGATACAGGAGTGATTACAGAGGACCTTGGGGGCTTGAATTGGTAAGGAAGAGAGAGGCACAGAAGAGGAGAGAAAGTTGGTGGACATTTCTAGTAGTGGGTAAAGGAAAGAGCAAAGGCAAGAAAGTAGGAATCGTGACTTGTAACTGGGGATGGGTGTACTGTTTCCTGTAGGCCTAGATAAGGCCTTTGATTGGATTATTCCAGAGTAGTAATATGTTAGAAAGTGGAAGAGGCCTTGGGAAGCCTCTTGAATACCAGATGAAGAGGTTGGGACTGTCCCCTGAGCAGAGATGGCATGTGTGGAACACTGTTTTTGAATTATTCTGGGCCCCCCTCAGAGCTAGGTGCTGAGACATAAGCGTGTTGCGTCATTCAGCTGAGCAAGTATCTGTGAAGCCCATCCTGACTGCAGTGGGAAGGGCCAGCAGTGATGGGGATGGGCACTACCTAAGGACCTGAGACCAAGCCAGGTCCTGTTGGGGTTAGACCAAAGAGAAGGAGTGAGGGGAGTCAGTCCTTTCTCTTTCCCTCCCTCTCTTCTTGCCTGCCTGCCTGCCTTCCTCCCTCCCTCCCTCCCTCCCTCCCTTCCTTTCTTCCTTCCTTCCTTCCTTCCTCCCTCTTTCCTTCTTTTCTTCCTCCCTTCCTCCTTCCTTCCTTCCCCCCTCCTTCCCTTCTTCCCTCCCTCTCTCCCTCCCTCCCTCCTTCCTTCCTGACCATTCTTACTTTGTAGCCTAGGCTGACCTTGAATTTGTGATCCTTCTTCATCAGCATCCCTCATGTTGGGATTACAGGATTATATTCCTAGATCCTCCACTTTCTCTCTTTCAGGACTTGGCTCCTGCTATATCTGCTCAAGAACTAACTACTCTGGTGGTGCACACCTGTTATCCCAGCCCTTGGGAGGCTGAGGGAGGATTGCTACAAGTTTGAGACCAACTTGGGCTACATAGTGAGTTCAAGGCCACCCTTAACAACATGTGGAGAGGCTGTATCAAAAAATGAAAAGAGGGCTGGAGATTTAGCTCAGTGATTCTGGTGCCTGCCTAGCAATCGCAAGGTCCCTGGTTGATCCCTGGTAATCACATACAACAATACAGGTGTGGTGGCACTCCCACCAGCAATCAGTACACACACTACAGTGCTGGTCGCGGTGGCTCACACCTGTGGTCCTGGCACTTGCAAGGCAGAGGCAGGAGGATTGCTGAGTTTGAGGTTTGCCTGGGCTATACGGTGAACTCAGGGCCAGCCTGAACTACAAAGTGAGTCCCTGCCTCAAAAAAGAAAGAAAGAAAGAACATAAGCCATCAACTCTGAAGGCTGCATGTACAGCTGCTCACCATCCCGGGACTCCCGCTCCACTTCTCCTTTCATTTTGCCTTAATCCAGACTTCTGCCCCCAGCATGCCTTTGGAACCAGTCTTGCTGAGTCATTAGTGAATTCCTAGCTGCTGATTGAGTTGTTTTCCAAACCCTTATCTTCCTTGTTTTCTCTGACATCTGACATTTTGAGACCCGTTTTCCTTTGGCTTCTATAACATTCTTCTCTGCCTCCTTTTCCAGCCCTTTCTCCCACTCCAATCAAGAGCTTCTCTTTTACCAGTCACTATTCTACTGTTGGTGATTTTCAAGGTCTATCCTTTGTCTTCTTTTAAGAGCTGTTATTTTGTTGGCTTTTTATGCTTCACAAAGATTATTCTTAAGCCTTTCAACAACTCCCAAAAGATAGGCTTTTGCTTCTTCCTTGGTATATAGAGAAATCAAGGCTTAATGAGTCTAATTTTCCTACAGTTACACAGTAAATTTCAGAGCTGGGACTTGCACCTGAGCCTGGTTTATTATACAGGTAAAACCAGCTGTTACCTGTGGATCCAAGGTTCTCGTTCCAGCCTTGGTGTCTGTGTATACTGTAACTAGCTGTTTTGGGCTGGTCCAATCCTTCATCTCGCCCTGTCTGGCCGTGTATTGGTAGCCTCACCATGAACCAAGTCACCCAGGCCATAGACTTGGGCTTCATCCCAGCTGTGCCTCCCGTCCTGCCCCCTCTCCTCCACACCCCGTGAATTTCAGCCAGTCTTCTCCACCGCTTTGAGCATCTCTGGTGTTCATCTCCCAGGGTGCCACAGTCACGTCCTGTGGTCCTGGGGTCGGGCTCTTCTCATCTCACCTCCGCCGTTGGCAGTTTACTCTGCGTTTCTCTCCACCCTCCGTCCCTACTGCACAGGGCTGTCAGAGTGATCTCTCCTGTGCCCCATTCTGACTGTGTTGCTCTCTGGGTTAAAACCCATCAGTGTTTCTTGACAATGTGACTCCTGAGGCTGAGCCTCATTTTCCTTATTCTTCTCTTTCCAGTCTCTGCAAAGTCTCTTGACTTCTACGTACCGCGCATGTTTGTGGTTCACTCAGGGCTCTGTATGTGTCCCATGTCCATCCTGCTTTCTGGAAGCCCTTTCTTCCTGCTTTGCCTGAGGACTGTCTTCAGAGCTCAACAGAAAATAAATGAGCCAGGGAAAACCATCATGTCAGACTGCTGTCTTGGCTTCTAGGGCTTCACTTATTTCCAGACTTTCTTAGAGGAGCTAAAGATTCCCTTTTGACGTTTCCAAAGTGCCCTGTTTGAAGCTGAGTACATTGTGTAATAGTTTATCCACATCTATGAATTCTCACCCGCCCCACCTTAAATGGAGTCTGTGGTGAGGAGCATAGGGTTTGGGCCATGGGCAGCCCCAGCCACGTCTCTAGTGCTGTAATAATGTACTGCAGTTGGACACGGACTGAGGCCAGGAGGAAAGATTTGTGCATAAGGATGTTGTCCACACTACAGAGAACATAACACTAGCACCTTGATGTGTATAGTATCAGATAATTTACAAAGCGTTTTCCCAAAAGTTTTATCTCATTTTGTTCTACTCTAAACTACCATGAGCCAGACATAGTGACATAGGCTTGTGGTCCCAGCTACTTGAGAGACCTACACAGGAGAAGAAGTTTGAGTCTATGCTAGGCAGTTTAGTGAGAGCCTGTCTCAAAGTAAAAGTGAAAGGTTGGAGGTGCGGACCTGTAATCCTAGCATTTGGATGCCTGAGGCACAAGCATCACCGACTTCAAGGACAACCTAAACTACATAGCTAGAGCCTGTTTCAAGAAAACAAAAACATGGGAGGCAGAGGCAGGAGGAGTGCTGTGATTTTGAGGCTTGCCTGGGCTATGTAGTGAGCTCAGGGCCAGCCTGAACTACAAAGCGAGACCCTGTCTCAAAACAAAACAAAACAAAACAAAACCTGAGCATGGTGACACATACCTGTAATCCCCGCATGCTGGGAGGCTGAGGCAGGAGCATTACAAATTCAAGCTCAGCATGGAAAATTTAGACTTATACTCTGTGTCAAAGTCAAAAATGAGAAAAATGATGGTGATTAGCTCAGTGTAAAGGCCTTTGTTGAATCTCCAAGACTGTGAAACAGACATAAAACAGTAAAAAGGGCTGGGCATGTAGCTCAGCCCTCCAAGGGCTCCTTCGCTAATCCTACAAAAAAAAAAAAAAAAAAAAACAGAAGAAAACAAAAACAGCATGCATGCACACACACAGTGAGACAGAGCAGGCATTAATATTTGCATATGACAAAGAAAGAACCTAAAGCTTAGGAAACTAGAAAGATTTGCTCAAGATCTTGCACATTACCATAACTCAGCATAAGAATTACATTGAACATAAGTGGCAGAATCCAGCCTTCTGCTACAATTTGGTGCTCCGTCTGCTCTAACCACATAGACGTGGGAAAGGTTTCTGAGATGAAAGGCATAGAGGTTAAGGGAAAGGAGTATCCCCAAAAAACAAACAAAGTGCTCTGTGCTTTGCTTCTGCTGTGAAGCTTCACACAACAGCAGGAAAACACATTATTAGCAGGGTCTATTTTCATATAGTCAAGGTTTGGCCACCAGGAGGTTCAGAAGCATAGTTTTGTGGTATAGTGAAGCAGCTTGCCCAGTCAGCTAAGGAATACCTGGGTGTTGTGGGATATGGAGCCACACATGAATATAACCCGTCACGAAGTTTGGTGCAGAAAGGAAGAAGCAAAGAGATCGGTGGTTTGAAAAATGTCACATTTCCAGATAGTCCAAGAAATTTATGATAATTTTTCTTTGTTTTGTAGACTTGAAAATATGCAGTGTATACTCTCTAGGGGCATAGTTTGATTGTTAATTATATACATTTCTAGATATTTTAGATTCAATTTATTTTAGACTCAGTGGATCATTTCTTTTTTTTTTTTTTTTTTTTGCTTTTGAGACAGGGTCTCACTTTGTAGTTCAGGCTGGCCCTGAGCTCACTATGTAGCCCAGGCAAGCCGCTGCGAACTCAGCAATCCTCCTGTCCCTGCCTCCCGAGTGCTGGGATCACAGGCGTGAGCCACCACGTCCGGCATTGTAGTATGCGGTGTTGATTGTTGGTGGGCGTGAGTCTCCACGCCCAGCATTATATGTGGTTACCGGGGATCGAACTCAGGACCTTGCGCTTGCGAGGCAGGCGCCGGAACCACTGAGCTAACCCTCCGGCCCCAGTGGATCATTTCTAATCAAGATGGAAAATAGAGGGTGAAATGTTTAATCAAGGCTTAAATGACAGAGCTAGGACTTGAATCTAAGCCTGATATAAGATTTTATTCGAATACAGGTAGACATAATGTTGTATGCTCACTTTTAGAGTAGATGTATACAAGAGCCTGAAAACATTTTATATTCATTTAAAATGTTCACCTGCAAATAAGCTTACTTATTCCTCATAATCATTATATATTGTTTGGGTGTGTTTTAAGTAACAAAAAGGTATTCTCACTTTGCTGCTAGAAGCTGTTTTCTGTGTTAATGAAAACCTCCCAACTCCACTACTTTTTTTTTTTTTTTTTTTGAGACAAGGTCTTGCTTTGTAGTTCAGGCTGGCCCTGAGCTCACTATGTAGCCCAGGTAAGCCTCAAACTCAGCAATCTTCCTGCCTCTGCCTCCTGAGTGCTGGGATTACTGGTGTGAGCCACCATGCCTGGCGCCCACTACTTTTCTTGACACAAGGTCTCACTTTATAATCCAGGCTGGCCTCAAACTTACTGTGTAGCTCCAGGTGGCCTTAAATTTGTGATCCCCTGCTCCAGTCCCTTCAAGTGCTAGGATTTTAGGCATGTATCCCCATACCCCTATGAAAATGCCTGTAACTTAGCATTTTGAGAGGTTGAGGCAAGAGGAATGTAGATTTGAGTCAAGCATGGGCAATCTTCTGGGTGTGGTGGTGGATGCCTATAATCCCAGCACTCATGAGGCTGAGACAGGAGATCCTGGTGATACAAGGTTAGCCTGAAATACACACTAAGCCCTATCCCCCCAAAAAAAAGGTAATTTATTGAGATCTTGTCCCAAGATAAAAAATGGAAAGGAGCTGAGCCTGATGATGTATGCCTATAATCTGGGTACTTGGAAGGCTGAGGCAGAATTGCAAGTTGAGTAAAGATTTCAAGTAAATTACATCTTCAGTGACTCAATGAGACTGTGTCTGAAAATTTTAAAAAAGGGTGGGTGGGCTGGGAGAGCTTACTGTGAAGGTCCTGAGTTCCATCCCCAGTACTGCTCAGATGTCTAGCTGGGGATCTAGCTCAGAGGTAGAGCAAGCACTCTGGGTTTCATCCTAGCCTGACAGAACCAAGCACCCAACCCATGTATTGTCTCCATCTCCTGAGAGCTGAGGTCTTGTGTCCTACTGATAAGGTATCCTCTGTCTGCCAGGTGAAGCGGTACCAGTGCACCTTTGAGGGCTGTCCCCGCACCTACAGCACAGCAGGCAACCTGCGCACCCACCAGAAGACTCACCGAGGAGAGTACACCTTCGTCTGTAATCAGGAGGGCTGTGGCAAGGCCTTCCTCACCTCTTACAGCCTCAGGATCCACGTGCGAGTGCACACGAAAGAGAAGCCATTTGAGTGTGATGTGCAGGGCTGTGAAAAGGCGTTCAACACACTCTACAGGTCGGCCTCCCCTCCACTGTGCCACCGGGCCTTGGCTCTGCTGTTGCTGTGACGACAGAGCTCTTTCTCCTTGAGCAGGAGAGGTGTTCACTTTCAGGGCTTTGACATTCATAGCACAGCTGGTTACTTAAAGATGGGTGTATCTGGGGTTGGCTGGAAAAGATAGTGCATCTGTGTTTAGTTTAGTTTAGTTCAGTTTTTTGTTTGTTTGTTTGTTTGTTTTTGAGACAGGGTCTCGCTTTGTAGTTCAGGCTGGCCCTGAGCTCACTATGTAGCCCAGGCAAGCCTGGAACTCAGCAATCCTCCTGCCTCTGCCTCCTGAGTGCCAAGATTATAGATGTGAGCCACCATGCCCAGCATATCTCTGTTTAGTTTTGCATTTTGTGGAGTGATTTACGGTAGTTGACGTAGAGTAATGTCTCCCCTTGGTGCAGTCTTTATACTAAGGATTCTGTAATTTTCTTTGCTACGTCACCTGAACCTGACATAACATTTTTCTACTCTTGGAAATGAGAAGCCGGGTATGGTGGCCCATGCCTGTGATCCCAGCACTTGGGAGGCTGAGGCAGGAGGATCGTTGAGAGTTAGAGGCCAGCCTGAGCTGCAGAGCGAGACCCTGTCTTGGGAAAAAAAAGAAAGAAATGAGCTGCCTCATTGATGGCTTTTCTTTCTTCCACATTTGTCCTAGAGCACTTACATTAGTCTCCAATGTTAGGTGTAAAATAATAGAAATGGCAGAAACACTTGGGAAGTATGCAATGTGTGGGCCTCATGACCGCTGAAAAGCAATGCCCACCCAGAGGCTCTGGCTGGCTCAGGTCCTCAGCCAGTAGGAGGTGGCGAGAGGAAGCACACCCCATCTGGTCTGTCCGCGGCCACATGCATAGCACTGTGGTGGGTACCTCTGGATTGTCCCTCACTGAGGGTCCAGAGTTCTCACACACTTAACCCCGGGGCACGTGGAGCCACCCAGGGTGGCTATGCAGTGCATTGTCCCACTGGGCACTTCTTGGTGGTGTTTTGCAGGCTGAAAGCACATCAGAGGCTTCACACAGGGAAGACGTTTAACTGTGAATCCGAAGGCTGCAGCAAGTACTTCACCACACTCAGTGATCTGAGGAAGCACATTCGCACCCACACAGGAGAAAAGCCATTTCGGTAGGTCCTGCTATTTTCTGTTTGTCATCTGTCTCGGAACTTCTCACTTGAGCTGTGACCAGCTAGCTCTTCAGATGAAAAGAATGCAGTAGGTTCCAGGGGTGCCCTCCCTGTGGATGATCCCTCCTTTTTAGTGTGAGTGGAAATTGAACCCAGGGCCTTCACACTGAGGTACATCCTGGCTCTTTTAAAATTTTACTTTGAGACAGGTCTTGCTAAGTTGCTCAGGCTGACTTTGAACTTGAGATCCTCCTGGTTCAGCCTCCTGGTAGCTGGAATTATGGGCATGTTCCCTCATGCCTGGGATTTTCTTTCATTTTCAAGAAGTATTTGTTGAAACTCAAAAATTAGGAAGGTACTTATAATAGTGCTAGGGAAATACCAAGAAGCAGGCTGTCCTCAGGAACCTTGCTCTGGTGGAAAAGAATTCTAAGTAGTGTCTGAGGCTGTGAGATGCCCGAGTCCCCTGAGGAACCCGTGGGAGACTAAAGAGGGGCAGGGAGGGAGGGACAGGAGAGAAAGCGAGGGTGGGAATTCTTTGGGGCCTGGATAGGCACCGTGATTTGTTGCTTGTCCAGTTGTTGCTTTACAATATCTCACGTGTGTACAAACATACAGGCTCGTACATTGACATATACATCAACATACACTTAGATTTAATGTGTAAGCCTGAAGGAGGGGCTTGTATTATCTACTGTGTGCTGACCATAGGGTGTTCAAGGCATTTAGGTAGGTGTTCAGAATAGCTTTGGGGTGACCGTTGATATTTTTCCTGAGATAATCCATTTGTGAAGGTTTCCCTCAATGTCATATAAAGAGGCCCATAAATAATGTCTTTGAATATTAGCAGGAGTTATCACTGTTGTGTTCATGGCATTAAATACGGTACTCATCCATTCTCAGATGACTCATTAGCATACCTAGAAGCAATTTGAAAGTCTTCAGGCACAGTTAGCTTTTAGACACCAATTAAATGGAATTCAGTTTTAAAATTACACATACATTCCTGAATCACAGCCTATTTAAGGGCAAGAGTAGTTAGAGGCTAGTTGGTTCCTGCGTGATGCTTTTGAAGCTTGGGTTACTTTTCCTCATAGGCTGCCGAAGGGCTTTTTATTTCTAGCTAGGCACATGTGATGGCTGATGGCTACTATTGTTTTCTTGATTATTAAATGGGACTTTTATAGTATGTAATTTTAAATACTTTCTATTTAAGACAATATATTGTGATTTATACTAAAATAGATAGATTCAGTGGCCTGGGATGTAGTTCAGCTGCCTGCCTGGCAAGAGAAAGGTTCTGAGTTCAATCCCTGTTCTGCAAAAAAAGAAAAGAAAGATAAAATGGTTACATTCATATGTGTAGGTACTGAATGTCTGCTCTGTGCAGCAGCTGAGCAGTTGGGGAGGGCAGTGTGGCTCTGCCCTCTAGGAGTTCATAGTGTAGTCGTTAACAGATGACAGAGGTCTCCATGAAGAGGAAAGCGGGGTGTGAAGTGCCATGCGGATGTTGGCCTCAGTAGTTCTGAGGGGAGAAGGATTACTTATAGCTTTGCTTATTGAGAAGTAAAAGAGGAGAAGGAGACCTGAACACCAAGGGTTGCAACTGTTCTGACGACTCTGATTGTAGTTCAAGCCCCACGCATATGTGAGAGCTGCTTTACCCCTCCTGATACCTATAGTCTCCCACAGGCTGTGGCTACTCCATGTGGACTCTCACTATCCAGAGAGCTCTGTTAAGTAATCAGAAGCCTTTTGTTGGCACTGGCAGGGCTCTCAATACATGTCTTCCCTGTGGGACGAAGTTCTCGCCCTAGGCCCTCTGCTCCTTCAGCTCCAAGATCTGCCACCATGCTTTTTCAAGAACCTCTCATCATTCCTATCTCTGGAACCAATGTTCGCGATCCGACGTACGTTTTGAACATGTGTTGTAGTTGACGCTTATAGGAGATGTTGAGGCTGGAGTGCTGAACTCTTAGCCAATGACTTCTGTTTCTCTTTGCTTTAACACCTTTTCTAGCTGTGATCACGATGGCTGTGGAAAGGCATTTGCAGCAAGCCACCACCTTAAAACACACGTCCGCACACATACTGGTGAGTTTGGGCTGATTTCTACTCTTCATTCTAACCTTCATCAACCCTATGGCTGTTTCTGCTGAAATTCTAGAACGGGGGAGGAAGCTGAGCCTAACCAGCCTAGCTTTGCCGTGTAATGTTGGAGTTTCTTTCAAAGGTGAAAAGATCTACAGGTTGGATTCAGGAATTTAAGATACAAAAGCAGTACAGAAATACTCTTAAAAAGAAAAAAACAAAAACCAGACCTGTGAGAAACTGAATCTTCTGCGTAAACTTCCCAGGAATGGTCATTCCCAGTCCTATGTTCTGCATTTAGTTTCAGGTCTGAGATAATTCACATGTAGCTTATTCAACTTTTAACAACTGCTACTTGAACCCTTATAAAAAGGTGTACTTCTCTCAAGGAAAGATAGATTTCTTTCTTTTTTTTTTTTGAGACAGGGTCTCGCTTTGTAGTTCAGGCTGGCCCTGAGCTCACTATGGTGCCCAGGCAAGCCACCATGAACTCAGCAATCCTCCTGTCTGTGCCTCCCGAGTGCTGGGATTACAGGTGTGAGCCATCATGCCCGGCATTGTGGTACGCGGTGTTGATTGTTGGTGGGCGTGAGTCTCCATGCCCAGCATTACATGTGGTTACCAGGGATCGAACTCAGGACCTTGCACTTGCAAGGCAGGCGCTGGAACTACTGAGCTAACCCTCCAGCCCAAGATAGATTTCTTTTTTTTTTTTTTTGGAGACAGGGTCTTGCTTTTGTAGTTCAGGCTGGCCCTGAGCTCACTATGTAGCCCAGGCAAGCCTCGAACTCAGCAATCCTCCTGCCTCTGCCTCCCCATTGCTGGGATTACAGGCGTGAGCCACCA
>PVIC010012777.1:0-39129 GCA_004025085.1 Thryonomys swinderianus | reverse complement strand
TGAACACCTGTAGATGCAAATGAGTTCTAGAAAGTAGGACAGCTTTTATAGAGTGGAATATTTCTATAGGAAACTTGGTGTGGGAATGTGATGAGGGGAAGGAATAAATATGATACAGAAAGAAAATAAAAGAGCGTGTATAAGGGGGGAGGAGGGGGGAGTGGGTAGGGATATGGGTAAAAATGAGAATTAACTTGTGTCATATACTGGTACAAATTCCCCAATGTTATATGTGATTTTGAGATATGTATATAAATTGTACCAATAAAGAATTCAATTAAAAAAAAGAAAACATATTTTGAGGTTCTTGTCCCAAAATATCAGATTGTCCTTTTGAAAGAGTGGGCTAATCTAGTCCCACCAATTGAGTGAGAGGTCCTCACCTTCTACATCCATCCAAGCCACTGTTATCTTTTCTTTAGAAATTTAAGAGCTGTAAAATGACACAACATTGCTAATTTCCCATGCATTTCCTTAATGATTACTGTGACTGAGTTATTATTTAGTATTCCCTTCCAGTGGTAAAAGTCAAACCATTGTTACCTCGAATTCACTTGGTACATCACTAAGTCATCTGAGGGGCAAGTGAAAAGAGTGGAAACGCACTTGAATCATAGGGAGAGCTGTTTACAGCAAAAGGAGGAAGCTCTTTCAAAGGAAAAGTCACTGGAGGAATTCCAGCTGCCTGGCACATGAACTGCTCCCTTACTTGATCTTTCTGGGGACCTTGTAGTAAGTAGTGCAGAAAGGACTGCTGCAGAGTGAAAACACTACAGGGGGAGAAAGAGAGGGGGGAGAGAGAGAAAGAGAGAGGGAGAGGATAGTACACTCCATTTATCAACAGCATCATGCACAGGCTTGTACATTTCCTCTTACATCCACTGTGGAAGGATCCACTGAATAACCTTTGCCTCTATTTCATTTGCAATCCTTGAATACTTCACAGCTATTTCAGCGCTTAATAAGACACGCCAGCAAAGCAATGGAAAAGTCTATGCTGGATTTTCTGATCAGCTCTAAGCCAAACATTGACTGCAGACTCCGAAGGGAAGGCAGAACCCATCACAGTTGCCATTCGCAGCCATCAAACACCCTCTGGATGTTGTGGACTCGCCCATAGGATGAAGATCAGCCACACTGCAATGCAAGTCTCCAACACACAGAAGAGTCCAATGAGACCACTGGAGAAGTTAGTTTTGATATAAGCATTAAATACAAATCACTCTACGGCTGACTACTATTTGACAATTTTTCTGCAGCTTTGCTTCATAAACGCTTAGGGTGCATCTGCGATCTGACAAAAAAAAATGTCCATGGTTTTGCCTATTTACACATACACACGTGCACATGCACATGCTCATTTCATTTAATCAAAGTTCATGGGCCAGAGGGTTAGCTCAGTGGTTCCGGCACCTGCCTCGCAAGCGCAAGGTCCTGAGTTCGATCCCCGGTAACCACATATAATGCTGGGCGTGGAAACACGCCCACCAACAATCAACACCGCATACCACAATGCCAGATGTGGTGGCTCACGCCTGTAATCCCAGCACTCGGGAGGCAGAGACAGGAGGATTGCTGAGTTCGCAGCGGCTTGCCTGGGCACCATAGTGAGCTCAGGGCCAGCCTGAACTACAAAGCGAGACCCTGTCTCAAAAGCAAAAAAAAAAAAAAAAAAAAGTTCATGATTTTACTCCCAAAGCCTGATACAGTGAAAACAAGAAAGACAGAGGGTGAAAAAAAGAATGCAGGGGACTCCTGCCACTCTGTGCTGAAATGGGCTTTTCTCTTTTCTCGGGGGTTGGGAAAACTGTTCTGGAAGCTTCTGCAGGGCTCCAAGGCCCATCCTCGCCTCTTCTCAGAAACTCACAAAGAACTTCAACCTGCGTGCCAAGTTAACTGTGAGGCAGAGCTCTAAGAGTCACCCCATTCTTGTCTTTGGAAATAGGGACCTAACGTGGACAGACTTGAAGGAACAAAACACACACAGCCCTCTTTTTCCTCTACTTTCCTCCCCGTGAGTTGCTTGCAACCAAATAGATCTTAGTAGCCTTCAGTCTACTTTGGACAGTTTAATCCCAACATACAATATTGAACATTCCTCACCTGATGTTCCAAGGACCCTAATCCTTTAAATCTCTTTCTCTGCTCCCCTTTTCTACATTCTTTGGATTTATCAAACTTTTGTAATTCAGGATTAGTTAGCATATTTACCTTAGGTCACTCTGGGATACACAAAACCTTTCTAACACTCAGTATCTTTGCCTTCTCTGAAGCTGGAAAGAGGTGACATAGAAATCCAAACATTAGAAATTTGTTATGTCCTAGATGCTACATTTAAGGTGCAAAATTTAGCAAATAAAAATGTAGGGTGTGTCATTACATTCTAACTACAGAAAACAATATTATTATGCATCTCATACAATATTAGAATATAATTACACCAAAATGTTTGTTGTGTATTTGAAATTCAAATTTAACTGAATACTGTGTGTGTGAGCTGGAAAACTTAGCTGTACGTGAGAATAGTAAAGAGAAAGCCAAGCTTTAGAGGGGCTCATAGTGCAGGTTTATAGAATGATAGAAGAGCCAAGAGTTGCCTTTAAGCTAAGAGGAAAGAAACCTGTAACAGGGGCCAAGGATTTAGCTCAAGTGGTACGGTGTCTACCTTGGAAGCATAAGGGTCCAAGTTCAATCCCTGGTACCGAAAAAAAAAAAAAAGAAAAGAAAAGAAAGAAAGAAAAAAGAAAAACCTGTAACAAAGTGACAAGGCAAGTCATGTGGTCCCCCTTCCACTGCTGAATGCCTGGGGCCAGTGTTCTTAATCTATCAAGATACACCTTCTAGCTTCAACACGACCATGTACCTACATGGCAAATCAAGCAGACTTGGCTTTTAAGATGAACTCTCTTAGCTGTCCCTTGCCTAGACAAGGCTAAGGGTGTAGAACTACGTAGAATTACTCAAGCTGTATTTCCAGGCAAAACTCAGTTTACCTCCATTCTGCAGAAAATAAAACTCTAAAAATTCAGAAGACTTAACAATCCTGTTTCAATGTTGTCATCAGCTAGCTGAATTGGGGCCCTGATCATTCACAGTGACTTTAAAATATGCCCCACAATAGCGTACGTGACATGCATAATTCACATATCATCATTTTTATAGATGTTGAAAAATTCCACATTGGATAACAACTGAGATTAAAAATTACTAAAGCATATGTACAAAATTAAATTCTTGCCTTGGTAGAGACTATTCATGACTTGAATTTGAGGTCCTAAACAATGCTGCTTAGGTTGCAATGCTAATTGACCACAGTTTGTGGAATTCGTGCCATTTTCAGGAAGCATACTTGATCAATGAAGTCTTACTGGTCATGGTTTCATAAACCTTTTGTTTGTTACTTACTTTGGGCTTAGCTTTCTCATTTACATTGGACTTTGTTGTGGATTATTTGGTTAACTCCAGAGTGCACAGTGATATATGTTTCCATTGACAGCATTTCAGGACCATAATTTTGCAATCACTAGATTTTAAGGTATGTATGTTGCAATTCAAACGCAAGTCATTTCTCACCATTTTGCTAAGGGAAACCACAAAACTTTGCACAAATAAAATGGCACATTCTATTTTAACCTTATATCCTTTCCCCTTTGTAGATTGGGAATGGATAGGATAAGAGGGCTGTGGGGTCTTCAGTATTGTCTACTTAGTTTGAGAAAAATGTATCTAGAGCAATGATTCTCATCCCTGATCAGGTGATGTACTAGATGCACTTAATGACAGTACATCACCAAACTTTACCTATCAAGAAATATTCCATATCAAAAAATGCTAAATTATGTTACATAAACTTTCAACTGAAAACCATATCCCTAATGCTCTTTTTCATTATTAAGATAAATGTGATTGACTCTTTCCAATTATTTTTCCATGAACACTTGTCTCCTCTTCTTTTCCTTTATTACATTTACTGGTACATGGTGCTAGCAATTAAGTAGCAACAAAAGGCAGATCTTTTTAAAAGTGTGTAGGAAAAAAAAAACTCTTCAAATTAACAAATTGTTTTCCATTTAACTTCTTTTTCCCACAAACTAGGAAAATGTTTCTGGTCCTCCATTTATGGCTATATCAGTTTGGTTTTTTCCCTTACATGTTACAAACTATTAGTGAACTGTGAAATCAATGCAGTTAGAACTGACTGATGTTTTAAAATTTTTCTGAAAACTTCACTTTAGTTGTGTGTGTGTGTGTGTGTGTGTGTGTACTTCTTCTAGACTACAAAATAAAATCTCCTTCTTGAATAGGACAATCTTGGTTAAAAAGTTGGGAAACCATCACTTTAGAGCAAACATTGCTCTTTTTCTCAAACTTCAAGAAGTGTTTAAAAATACTTACACATCTTGGGGCCGGAGGGTTAGCTCAGTGGTTCTGGTGCCTGCCTCGCAAGCGCAAGGTCCTGAGTTCGATCCCTGTTGGGCGTGGAGACTCACACCCACCAACAATCAATACCGCATACCACAGTGCCAGGTGTGGTGGCTCACGCCTGTAATCCCAGCACTCGGGAGGCAGAGACAGGAGGATTGCTGAGTTCAAGGCTTGCCTGGACTACATAGTGAGCTCAGAGCTGGCCTGAACTACAAAGTGAGACCCTATCTCAAAAAAAAAAAATACTTACACATCTTATTAAAATGCAGTTCTTACTCATCGGGAATGAGGTGGGGTCTTAACATTTCACACTTCAGGAAAACTCTGAAGCAGTTACGATGGTGCCCTTGTGTAAGAGCATACTGTGAGTCACGGTGGCCTAGGCAGAGGAAGACCAGCCCTCTAGAGGAAAGGGAATGAAACTCTAGGCTTAAATTATCTATTCCTGAAACCTGGCCATAATTGGAGCCAACAGCCACAGCATTTGACTCAGGTGATTCTTTCACCAGACAACTGAGCGTGCTTATACAGTGACATTAAAGAGCTCAAAACAGGTGTAACCAGCCCAGAAATCTATATTTGACAAAAGCTCTAGATGAAAGTTGCCTAATGTCTATCTTCAACCCAGCCATGGAGTGATCTATTTGGCACACAGATCTGTGTCTCACTCCTGCTTAAATCTCTTCAGTGTTTCCTCAGCAACTGCAGATGAAGCTCCATCTCTATTTACAGACTCGGGACACACTCTGCTTCCCTCCAGCTTTCATCCACTCCAGATCTCAGACCCAGGGTACCTTTTTGTTCACAGTTCTGAAGTCTGAGAAGCCCAACATCTAGGTGCCAGCATGTTCACACTGCAGTGAGGGCATGCTTTCAGGTCACAGACAGTGGACTTCTTCTTTCCTTGCTGTTTAGAGTCCCTTTGTAAGGGCATTAATTCTTTCCTAAAGACTCCGCCCTAACTAGTTAATCACATCCCAAACACTGCACTTTTTCATAGCTTCACATTGTGGGTTAGGATTTCAACATATAACTTTAGAAGGAAAATAAGCATTCAATCCATAACACTGCTCCTACACACACACACACACACACACACACACACACACACACACACTAGCTACATGCTAGTAATACCACCTGGCATGGGTTTTTAAAAAATAATTATTAAAGTTTTATTTTTTAACTTCAGAATTTGAGAACAGCAAGAGAGAGAGATCCTGAGATGCTCTGTTCCTACATAATACAGAATTTCCAGTTCCTATCTTAATTATTACCCATATCCATGAAGGCTGCCTACTATTTTGGTCCTTTAAACATACTGGACTTTGTGGGATTTTCAATTGCCATCAGCGTTTTGGTCAATTATATGTCCATTTTAGTTTTTCCATCTCATGTTGCATTTGTCCTTCACTGAATTTTCCAGCTAAACATCAATGCGCTTTTCAGAGAATGATTGATTTCTTTTTCAATAGAAGGGTTACATTTTCCCTTCAACTGCTCTACAGCCACCTTCTAGTTTCCAGGCATAATGATTTTTGGGTTTTCCTCACCCATTCTCCAGCACCTGGCCACACACTGGCAAAGTACTATCAGAAAGCAATGTGATCACTGTCCATTTCATTTAGAAATAGCCCAGGAATAATTATAGGTGCAATGTGATAGGTCAGACATTCAAAGTATGTTTTCTCCTTTGATAGTATTGACTAAGCAAGCAACTGTATTCCTATATAATGTTTTCCTGCTACAGTGAAGAAAAGATACATTATATATAAAATACTTTTCCAGATAAATAAGGCTTCCCTTCTTCCATGTACTTCATTAGGGAGATGTTCAATATTTTTTAGTGTAAGATATTTCAATACTAATAATTTTACATTCAATATTTCCAAACCATATCTATCTATCTATCTATCTATCTATCTATCTATCTATCTATCTATCTATCTATCTACTTTATTAAGCAAGAAATTCTAAACAATTTATTTTTTTCTAGATTATGTTAGCGTTATGATTTGATACTCATAACAAAATTTTGGAGATGTTTTTGTTTGATTTTATTCTTGTTCTTGAATACATTTTGGCTAGTAGTATATATTTTTTCTCAGATTTCTCTCTATCATCTCTTTTCAACACATTTTAGTCTAGAGCAGGGTGAAGAAATCAACAGAACTGAAGAGAAAGAAACACAACACCTCAATCAGCTGCATACTGGAAAGCCTAGGTTCAATCCTGAGCTATTGTTAGCTAGATAAGCCTGGGCAAGTCCTCCTCCAGCACCTCTGCACCTCAGCTGAACAGTGTGCGAGTGACGTGACTTTGAAGGTCCTTCTACAACTAGAAGTCCCTTACCCACATGGACTGTACACATTCATAACTCTGCCTGGAAAACACTGTCCTCGGATTACCTAATACCACCTTTTACTGTTTAGCTGATCCAAAGGGCAACACCAACCTCTTCCCATGCCTTTTCAATGCTCTCAGTCTGGAGTGCATAAATACCTGAGGATTCCTGTCATTACCCTGCACTGTACACAGCTGTGTTTCTTCCTTGCAGCTGAAGGGAAAGGGTTTCTCTTTACTGTCTCACAGTTTAGCAACTATACTAGTATGTAACAAGGGGTGGGGTGTTGGAGGGAGGCTTAATGAAAAAGTAAGCATCTTCCTTCATTTAGGGAAACCTTATGTCTGAATGCCCACCATAAAGCATGATGAAGGAATTTGGAAAAATCATTCTCTTTTTTGCTTTGTTCTATTGTAACTAAAACAGATAACAATTTTTTTCAGGTAATCTTCTCCCCTAAAGAAGTTTCTCTAGGTGAGTTACTTTTCTGCGTAGTGGCGAAAATTCTTCCAAAATACATGGTGAAGTCTAGTGTGTCTCTGTTGTGGTTTACATTTAGATGTCCCTCCAAAGCTTCATGCAGATGAGGTGAGACTTTCTCACAGATAGTTGAACCTGTAATGTATGATGCTGGGAAGAAAGGCATGTAATTACTAAACCACTACATGTGAGTAAGAGGTTTAGCACCACCCTAATCTCTATAGTCTGGATGGGATAAAAGAGGCTGAAAGACCCAGAGAACTCTCTCTCCCTGTTGCTATTGCTGTGCCGTGGGTCTCATGAACTGTCTCTTGTTATCTATCTTTTGCCGCCTTGTGTGTGCCATGTTTCTTCTCCCCTGCAATGCCTGTTTGCCAGCCCTGCTGTGGAGCCAACTGATTATGGACTGAAACTGCTACAAATTGTCAGCCAAATAAATCTCTTCGTCTTTAATTTTTGGTGTCAGGTATTTTATCTCAGCAATTTCTATCCGTTTATTTCTGTGGTTCATGGGTGTGAACAAAGGTGGCCACCACAGACAGAGTCTCTCTTAAACTTAAAACAGTCTCCTAGATGACCCAACCCACCACCCTTCCTCCAGGCATGAAACCCTTCTCTATTATTTCTCCCTTTAGAAGAAAACCAAAAACACCAAAATGGTCCCTTTGTTTGGAATTCTGTCAGTAACTACAGAACACTGACTAATCATTACAGTATTTTATGGGGATAAATATAAATATACGTCTTCCACAGATGTCAAAAAAAAACACTGTAAATTCATCTGCAAAGGAATGAGAGGCATCTGGAAAAGTTTCATAAGAATAGTAGTAAAGTTAATTCCTACACTTTCTTCATTGGCATAGGTTATTTATGGGATTTGGTAGGCTTAAGACTGGTTGTTTTTCTTCATGTGCTTAATGGTACCTAAATACTACTTGAATATTATTAAAAGAGCCTCAATTCAATTTTAATTGATTTTCCTTAGGATGCACCACTCAAAACCCACTTTCCAATAGAAAGTGTGAGATTAGTACATGCCCTCTTTGTCGACTACCAAGATTTTTTTTCATGGTCTTCTTTTTTTCTGAATTCACCAACTGTAAAATATTTGGCTTTAGGATGTGTGAGTTTAATTGCCAAGTAGAAATTCATGATGTTGTTTTTACAGAATTTCACTTAGGTCCTAATAATATTCTAATCAATTTCCCTTATTTTATTAGTACAGAGTAGATTTTGACATTGCCAGATTCTCCATGACTATAGAATAAGATTTGTTGTAAATGTCAACTATGACTTAGGAAAGATTTCTCAAAGATTCATTTACATCCCTTAGGTGTACCACTGGGTTATTGATTTCAAAACAAAATAAAAAACTCTGCCATAAAGAATGATAAGTCTGAGTCATTTATACTCAAATGAACATACCTTGAGGACATACTCATAAGTGAAATAAATAGGTCACAGATGTGTAAATACCATATCTTTTCTCTGGTATGAGAAGCTGAAAATATAAATGAGTTCTAAAGTGTATGATAGATATTGTGACATTGAAAATATTTAAATGGTAGAGGGGATAAGGGTATATAATGTGGGCAAAAATGTGATGGCAAAAAAAGGAAACAAAGCTTATGTATATGGGGGCAAGGGGTTGCAGGGTGGAGAGAGGAATGGGAAAAAATGAGAATTAAATTGTGTTGTATACTGGTACAAAACGTCAACATTGATTGCAATCATGATGTGCATATAAAATGTACCAATAAAATCAATGAATTAATTTAAAAAACTAAAAAAGAAAAAAACAACTTTTTAAAAAAAGGTCTATTGTATATTTAAGATCTACCAGAGATAACAAATAATAGAAAAACAGTTTTATAGTAATTTTTCTTTCAAAATAAAACTCCAAGAATTAATTTAGCTTTCATTAGATTTTGTTGTTATTGTTTTGTAAATATTTCCACACACTGAATATGGAGCTGTGGGCAAGTAGCTTCATGTATTAAAATTGGGCAATTGTTCCCTTGCTCCAAAAGTTTCATTATCTATATATGAATGCTAATTAATGTAACCCAGAATTGTTATTAATACTTGATTTACATTCCTCTCCTGGGGAACTATTTATTCACATTCTCTCTGATAGTCAATTTCATATTGGTCTCTGTGTCATGTGGGAGAAATTCAAGAGGAATTTGAGACTTCAGCCAAATCTACTACATACTTGACTTCAGATATTTCAAGCAAGATGAAACAAGAAATCCAGAGAAGGGGATTCTCTGAGCGGAACAGCCCCCAGGTAAGGAAAGCCATACAACTATGCCCTGTTTGGGGACTTTTGCCTAGGCTATGAGAAAGGTGGCATGCTGAGTTCCTACAGAAAATTCCTTCCCTTAGCGACATCAGAGGGTTTCTGAGGATCACTCTCCTGGCTCAGCCGAGAGGTTAGACTGTGCGAAGAGCAGAACTCCGACGAGGCTCTGGAAAGGAGACGAGGTTGCTGTTCTCCACTTTGTTCCCAGGACTGGCTCTGCTCTCCAGTTGTTCAGTGCCTGTCCAGAAAGTATGGTAATACACAGGGAGTAGTTAGAAACATCAGGAAATTGGCTTCCTTCAAAATCCACATGTACGATCAGTGAACTGCTGTTTTTAGGCTATCCCTTTCCTTTCTGTGTCTTAACACTTTATTCTTACTATCTCCCAAATACGTGCCTTCAACAGACTGGAAATAAAGAACAGAACTGGTCCTTCACCATATATACTTTGATAATCCTGATCCAGGATTTCTTCAGTAATTACTTAAGAAAAATAATTTTTTTCCTCCTGTTCCATCTCCAACTCTTCCTTCTCCTCCCGCTCATCGTTTTCTTCCTTCCCATAAATAATTTCCATGCTGGAATATTCTCAGAGTTATTAAGAGTAGCCTGACAGCCTTTCAAGGGATGGAGGTGAGGGGAGGTCTGCTGAAAATTCTAACTTTGGAAAATAAAAGGCAGAATTCAGTGACAATTGTAAGCTGCCCCATCCCCAACAGCAGCTTTTTTTTTCTTTCTTTTTTTTTTTTTTTTTCTTGTACTGGGGATTGAATCCACAACCTTGCACTTGCAAGATAGGCAGCAGGGCCATGGAACTAAATCTCCCACTCTTCAGCTTTCTTCATTGCAATGACTTTGAAAGTAGTCATGGTGGCTGAAAATTCTTAACCACGGCAAGACTCTCTCTTCACTGCCCATGTGCTCTCTTCTGCAACAAAATCTCCATCCACCAGAAAAAGGGAAGGTATTAGACAAATGCTGCATTGTAGTGTCATTTGCTTTTAGATATAGAAGATTTATAAACGTCAAAGGATTCATTTCATTGGCTGGAAGGCCAAGAAGAAGGAAGAAACAAAACAAAACAGAAAAGGCAACAGAATTTTAAATGTGAAACTGAGTTTTGAAAAGCTCTCTGTCCCTGAACTTGAATGAGTTCATTTAACTTGCCTACTTGCACTCTACCACTCAGATTAGAGGGTCTAGTTCAAATCAGAACTAATCTGAGAACCCCACTGAGGGCTTCTAAAACACTTCATGCTATACAAAAAGGAGAACCAGGTGCCAACTGCTGTTAATGTCCACTCCTGCCATGTTTTAAATTGACCTCTAACCTTTGACACAATAGTGTGCAAATCCAGACTTAAAATCCCGATAATGCCAAACTGGATGGAAGAGGAAATTTTTAAAACTAAACCCGGCCAAGTTAAGCTCTCATTTATCACAATTTCACAGTGAAACAAAAAGTAGTACAAATTCAACCTATAGTATGTAGAAGGTCTTGACTTTGAAGTCAATCCTCTGAAAAGGGGGTGGGAGAACTTGTTCATACTGGCAATTTAACCCTTGGAAGGGCAAAATCAAGCAAAAAAAAAAAAAAAAAACCTTGCAGCTTCTACTGGAGGAGCTATTAAATTGAACTTAATAATATGAATAAAGGGCCGGAGATTTAGCTCAGTGGTTCCGGCGCCTGCCTCACAAGCACAAGGTCCTGAGTTTGATCCTGGTGACCACATAGAATGCTGGGTATGGCAACTCACACCCACCAGCAATCAATATCACATACCACAGTGCCGGACGTGGTGGCTCACGCCTGTCATCCCAGCACTCGGGAGGCAGAGACAGGAGGATTGCTGAGTTTGAGGCTTGCCTGAGTTACATAGTGAGCTCAGGGCCAGCCGGAACTACAAAATGAGACCCTGTCTCAAAAACAAAAACAAACAAACAAAAAAACCAACAAAAAAAATAATATGAATAAAGGTGCTTATTCCAGCAAACTTTTTTTTTTTTTGAGACAGGGTCTTGCTTTATAGTTCAGACTGGTCCTGAGCTCACTGTGTGTAGCCCAGGGCAAGCCTCGAACTCAGCAATCCTCCTGCCTCTGCTTCCTGATGCTGGGATTATAGGCATGAGCCACCGTGCCCGGCACTGTGGTATGTAGTACTGATTGCTGGTGGGTGTGAGCCACCATATGCCCAGTTTTGTTGTATGTGGCTACCGGGATCAAATCAGGGACCTTGTGCTTGCTAGACAGGCGCTGTAGCCACTGAGCTAAATCTCCGGCCCTCCAGCTAACTTTTAATGCCTCCTACTATGTGCCTTGCAATGTCTTACTTGCTTGTAACACCTGTGTCACATAGTCCTCAAAGCTGTATGATGAGCCAGGCTACAACCACTCTCACTGTCCACAAAAGGCACAGAGAATCAAATACACTGATGGGTCACTTGGAGAATATTGGGAAAAGCCAGGACCCAAACTTGTGCCCTCAAAAACTGAACAGCACAATATGTTATGAAATACTTATTCTGGGACAAAAATTTGATTGGCTACCAGCAGAATCTGACACTTCTCTCACCTTACTCTGACACACCCTGTGCTTTTCTACACTCTAGGAGTCCCTCGAGCAAGAATGTAAAACTTGTCCTAAGAATGTGCAGGTTACAAATTGTGCCATCACTCTGCTGTATCTTCTCTTTGAAATTCTCCCTGTGGACATTCACATCCTCAGCCAGGTCACTCTATGCTTTTAAGGGGCCTCCAGTCCATTGTCCCACTGTCCTCTTTTGTCTTCTTCCTGTTTTGCAGGCAGAGAAAGGATGATTTTTTTTTGTTTCCTCCTGAAGAAGACAACTAGTTTCGGAGCAACTGGAGGCACTGCACACCTACCACTGACACCTGAGACGCTGCAGAGAGCCCCATGCTGTTCTGAGAGTCTCTCCTCCACTGGCCCTAGTGCTCTTGAAAGTTCAGAAAAGAGCTCCAAGAAGGGTAACATCCTGCTGTGGTTTCACTTTTGGTTTTCAGCTCTTTTCCTCTATGGAATGCACTTTGCATTTCCAAAAGGTCCTAAAGAAACTACTTCTAGGTAATTAAAAAGTTCAGAGGGGCTGGAGATTTAGCTCAGTGGCTCCAGCACCTGCCTCGCAAGCGCAAGGTCCTGAGTTCGATCCGGTAACTACATACAATGCTGGGCGTGGTGACTCACGCCCACCAACAATCAACCAGCAGTCAGCACCACATACCACAGTGCCTGGCGTGGTGGCTCACGCCTGTCATCCCAGCACTCAGGAGGCAGAGACAGGAGGATTGCTGAGTTTGAGGCTTGCCCGCGCTACATAGTGAGCTCAGGGCCAGCCTGAACTGCAAAGCGAGACCCTGTCTCAAAAAAAAAAAAAAAAAAGCTGAGAAAGGTTTTTCATCTAAATTTCTTTTAATTATTAAAAATGTTTCTAATGAGAATTTTTTAAATACAGACGCAAAATTTCTGTGACCAAAGCACTGCTTTGCAATTATAACAATATGGCTTCCACAAAAGGTGTTTAGGATTCTCTTTTGCACAGCCCTACTGTGGCTGCTAAAAACATAAGCATTATGAAATAGTGACTCCTGCCTCTAAAGTGTCACTGAGAAAGTGCTCCTGGTGTGTCAGAAATGAAAGAGTAATCTTGACAAAGAATGGCTGCTCCTGCAAAATTAACCAGCAATAAATGCTGGTGAGGCTATGAGGAGAAAGGAACACCTCTCCACTGTCAGTGAGATTGTAGATTTGTGCAACTACTGTGGAGATCAGTGTGGAGATTCCTCAGAAAACTAGGATTGGAGGTCCCATTTGACCCTGCTATTCCCCTGCTAGGAAAATACTCAAAGGAATTAAAAGAATCATATCGTAAAGACATATGTGCACCCATGTTCATAGCAGCTCATTTTGTGATAGCCCAATCTTGGAAACAACCCAGATGCCCATCAACTGGAGACTGGATAAAGAGGATGTGGGGTTTTTTTTTGTAAAACAGAGTATTACTCTGCCATAAAGAGTGACAGGTTTTGTTCATTTATGTACAAATGGATACACCTTGAGGACACACTAATAAATGAAATAAATAGGTCACAAATATGTAAATACTGTATCTTTTCTCCAGTAGGAGAACCTGTAGAAGTAAATGAGTTCTAGAATGTATGATAGATTTTATGAAACAGGAAATATTCAAAGGAAATGTGGTAGGGGAAAGTAATGAGGGGAAAGAATAAATATGATGTGAAAAGAAAAAGAAAGCACATGTATATTGGGGGTGGGGGATTGTAGTAGAGTGGTTAGGGATATAGGTAAAAATGAGAATTAACTTATGCCAAATACTGGTACAATGTTGAGCATGATTATGAGCTGTATATAAATATACCAATAAAGAATTCATTTTTTAAAAAAAGAAAAGTAAATCTCAAAAAAAGAGTAATAGAGAAAATGAAAAAGTGACGACTGAAAATCCAATTTGGAGTGACTGGATCAAGTAATAATAACAGACAGATCTAAAAGAATTGAATGCAGTACCCCATCCAAACATCCAACCTGGCAAACAGGAAAGAAGTCCAATGTGAAACCTGAAAGCACAGGTAGAATTCTGGGATTCAAGTGCGAAAAGGAAAACATGCGTATTTGCAAAGACTTGAAAGCACATATCTTCAGCTCAACTTGAGCAGGAAGGCTGTGCCAAGATAGCACCCAGTCTGAAACTCTTTTCAGGGGTCCAGGGAGGGTTAAAGGGAGCTACTGCTCTTCCTATTTCCCAATATCTATCATACATTTTGGACCTCATTTACACCTTCAGTTTCTCATTCTAGAGAAATGATACAGTATTTATACATCTGTGTCTTATTTATTTCATTTATGAGTATGTCTGTAAGGTACGTCCATTTGAGTATAAATGACTCAAATTTGTCTTTCTTTATGGATGAGTAATACTCTATTTTATTTTTAAAAGCATATTTTTTCTTTGTTTTGTTTTGAGACAGGGTCTTGCTTTGTAGTTCAAGCTGTCCCTGAGCTCACTATGTAGCTCAGGCAAGCCTTGAACTCAGCAATCCTCCTGTTTCTGCCTCCCGAGTGCTGGGATTACAGGCATGAACCACCATGCCCTGCTAAAAACATATTTTTATCTAGTCCTCTACTAATGGGCATTTTTTCTGTTTCCAAGATTTAGCTATTATAAACTATAAACATGGGTGCACATATGTTGCTGTGGCATGATTCTTTTAATCCTTTCATGTATATACAGGGCAAATGGTACTCTACTCCTAGTTTTTTTGAGGCATCCCCATACTGATTTCCACAGTGTTTGCCCCAGTTTACTTTCCCACCAACAATGGAGAAGGGTTCCTTTCTCCCCACAGTCCTGCCAACACTTTTCGTTGATTCATTTCTTGAAAGCAGTCATTCTTTGTTTAGTAAGATGAAATCTCAGCGTTGTTTTTATTTGCATCTCTCAAATGATCAGTGATGCTGAGCATTTTTTCATATGTTTTTTACCTGCCTTTACTTCTTCATCTGAAAGTGTCTGTGCATTTCACGTGCCCATTTTTGGACTAAGGGCATGGAGGAGCTAATTTTTTGAGTTCTTTATATATTCTAGCTAGTAGGCCTTTGTCTGAGGAACAGCTGATAAAAATCTTTTCCCTTACTGTAGGTTGTCTTTTTGCTCTGTTAGTAGTTTCTCTTGCTGTGCAGAAGCTTTTTAATAAGATGAGATCACAATTGTTATTTTTTCTGCTAGTTCCCATGACTTTATGAATAAAACCTTAGCAGCACGGGAACTAAATGCATTTATTGACTAGGACCAAAGAGTATTAGTCAGTTACATTAATCCTTCCTTTTAGGACTACTGTCCTTATATTTCAAAAGAGCAGCATCCTTTATGAAAGCCTTTGGGGAAACCCTATACACCAAATGTATGGGGTCTGATTTATTCTGCAGAGAACACTCACAGCCAGCCCTAAAAGAAGATGCTGAGTCTTGGAGTGAGGCTTTGAGAACTTTTCAAGGACATTATTTCCACTTCTCCCAACATAAACTAGCCATTGTTCTGTAGTTTAGGAAGATAATGTCTCTCCATATCCTTGGATCTGAGATAAGGGACAGGTTATAGTAGACAGAATGTCAGTCCTCCCAAGACTTCTATGCCCCAATCTGCAGTACATATAGATGTGTGATGTTGCGTAGCCAGGAAGAACTGAGGTTGCATAGTTGCATATGAAAATAATTTGATTCATCAACTGATCATGTGATGAGACCATCCTGCCTGATTTGCAGAGTGCAATTGAATCATAAAGGTCTTTTTAAAGTAGAACAAAAAGGCAGAAATGGAGGTACAGTCAGAAAGAAAATATGATGAGGAACGCAGTGGTTGAAGCCATATACACTGAGAGAGAGTCTGTATAATTGCTGGCTTTGAAAATGGAAGGGAGCCATGAGGCAGGGAACTAGGCAGACCTCCAGGAGCTGGAAAATACAAGGAGATCCCCCTCCACCCCGCAACTGCAGGGAAAGAGAGATTTGCCAATATTGTGCCTTTAGTGTAGTGAGATCCATGTCTAGCTTCTGGCCTGCACAAATACTGGATTATAAACTTAAGTTGTTTTAAGTCACAGCATTTATGATAATTAATTAAGCTTACATATAAAATTAAGAAGAGGAGTTTCCAGGAGATTCCAGAGGTCCTGAGCCATTGGCCAAGGGTACATATGCAAGACAAGAAAAGTCTAGTTCGAAGAGGAAACTTCTTATAACAAAGAGAAAGACAAATGTCTGTCTTCTCTCATGTGTAGACTGTTGGGCCTTGAGTGCCCTTTTGGGTAGGAATGGATAGCTATGTAAAACAGTGAGAAGTCAGACAAATAACAGTTAATGAGCATCATCAATGTATAATTATGCAGAAATTTTATTTGTGCTCCTGTTCTAGGAAGTGTGGATTATTGAAGAAATGAAAATTCTCGACATCCCTGTTCTTTTCCTCTACCTCTTAGATTCAAGAAAGTGGGAAATGAGTACCTGCCTTTCATATAAAAAAATTCAAACTCAAACCTGTAAATCCAATAAGAAGAAAAGAGTCCTGGGTGGAAAATGATATCATATATTGCCACTTAAATTTACTCATTGGTTTGGTCAAAAGATCAGCTATCCAAAGTTTGTGAAACAGACAGAAAAGTCAACTCCCAAAACACACAAACGCATCTGCAATAAGTGGTACTACTAACAATAAAAGTTTTACTTTCAAAAAACACAGATTTCCAAATATGTCATTATTTTATTTGCCAATTTTAGTGATAGAAAGAAAGGAGGAAAATCAAATCAAATGAGCTATGATGGACCCTACCTCTCTCTGTATGGTTTCTCTGTATTAGGTAAAAATATTTGGAAAAAATGTTATTTGTAAATGATGCTTTCGTCAATTTTAGACCAAACAAAAATTTCCTTTGCATTGTATTAAACCCTGTTCTTCCAAAGAAATACATGGCAAAAGAGGTAAAAATATATTTCAAATGAAAAAAACAGAAGATTATTCATGGACAGGGAATGTCATGGTGCCCTACAGGCTCCCTGAAGCCCCTCGTCCCAAAGGTATCTGGGGAGCCACGTGTCCCCGTGGCGATGCCATTGTGTCATCGTTCCTGCCTGACATAAACTGTGGTCACAGAAGCTCAGTCTACTTGTGATGCATGTGTGGCCAAACCAAGAATTGCACATAATTCCACATCTTCGTTGGTCATGCATGGAATCAAATCCTGGACATAAAAGCAACTATTCTATCAAGCTCTCCAAGTACACATCCATCAAATTTATGAGACCTCAAGGATGTGAATTTGGAAACTACAGAACGGTGCTTCCCCTGAAATGATTCCCCAAGGTGTGTGGGTCAACAGAGAACGGAATCCTTCGCAGTATGACAGGGAGCCAGCAGAGAGCATCTGGGTAGAACATCATAAATGAAAGACTGCTTCAGGCACCACAAACATCTGCAACAACTGTTTTGGCACAAGCTATTGAGTCCACAAAGGCTTAATTTAACAGTGTGAACACACAACGTGCTGTGTGTATCTGTGTGTGTGTTTTTAATGACCTACATACAGGCTACTATTTTATCGTGGCTTCCAGCAGAGAGAGGGAAAAACAAGATTCAACTATAGAAGCTGTCTATATTTAATATTTCTGTTAGTTTTCTGTCTGCCAGTCTGGCAGATTGGCCCAACTGGAAAAACAACATCTATGATTGCTGAAACAGTTCCTGGCTACATTTGGCACCCTTAATCACAGAACGACACAGAAATCCCTGTCTGCAAAGCCAAGGCAAAAGAGGCCAGCCTTTGTATATCATCAAGACTTATCTGTTTGTCTGTATTTCAAAGTCCAAATTCTAATGTCGTTACTCAATTCAATAGCATAGCATAGCAGTCCACAACATTTCACAAAAACAATGAAAACTCTATGTAAATCCTTGGGTTAATGCGATGTCATCAGTCCTGTGTCACTATTTAAAAAAAAAAAATGAATCTGTCTCCTGTTTTCTGTTTTGTTTTGTTTTTCTAGGTCAAGAAAAAAAGAAAGAAAAACTTTTGTTTTGCTCAAGCTTTAATTTTTTTAACAGTCACAGAACCAAAGTAGCCCATGTATTGATAGACAAGCACATAAAAAACAGCAACAGAAGAAAATGATAGGCGTCATGTGCTTTTGATTTCTCTTTGGCCTACAAATCCCTAAACATGGTGGGAAAAAAAGCTTAAAATACTGAGTCTGAAATTGGAAGTGCCACATTTGAAACTTCGTCCTGACTTAATAGCTGCGTGAGATCTGATCACTCATTCGAACCTGTGTCCTTTAATCCTACATTTTTAAGAGATCAGATAGGATTCCACATGCAGAAGCGGCTGATAAATGACAGGTTTTTTTTTTTTTTTGAGACAGGGTCTCACTTTGTAGTTCAAGCTGGCTCTGAGCTCACTATGTAGCCGAGGCAAGCTTCGAACTCAGCAATCCTCCTGTCTCTGCCTCCCAAGGGCTGGGATGACAGGTGTGAGCCACCACGCCCGGCTAAATAACAGTTTTATTCAAGCACAAAATGTTATATTCAAAAATGAGTAGCAGACATAATATCCTGTAGGCGGTACTGAAATTAACATTTCACATTGAGTAAGCGGAGTTGTGAAAGGAGAGAGTGTTCATCTAGCCTTGGTGGAGTAGAGACTACACTACTTGATTCTGTATTAATCAGGTCCTAAACACTCAGAAGAATATGAATGAAGGCTTTGTTTCTCTGTGTGAAATCCTAGCAATGTGTAAAATCTTTCCTTTTCTCAACACATCAGCATCTCAAACCCCAGATGACCTGCGTAAACTACCAACAGGACCAGGTACTTTATCCTTAATTCATGGAAGGGCAGATGTAAGAAGTTCATTTTGTAGAGATGAAATGACCCGGGGAACAGGTGCAGGAGAAGACTTCTAACATTTTCAGCAAATCTCTCAAGTGAGCATAAGGCTAAAGCGTGATCTGGGAAGTGACGTCATTGTTATTCTAATCTTAGATCCACTATTTTTCTTTCCTCATCTGTAGACTTGTATAATCACAACCTGCAGGACAAGAGTGTTGCTATGAGATATTAATAAGACAATAGGGAAAGTGCTTCAGAAAACAGAAAATTCCCAATAAGTAGTTGACATGATTCTTTTCATCATCCATGATCTAATGTGCTGGAATGATGTTAGGCCCACCCAAATATTCAATGCCTGAAAACATGAAACAAGAGAACACATGAAAAATAAAACATTACCTCACTCGTAGAATATTTGTATATGCTTGCTTTAGAATAAATGTGGCTTTGCAACAGCAAAAAGCTCCAATCCTCTTCTTTCTACTCACATTAGCTCAAATTGTAAAGTAATTTCATCTAGCTTCATTCTCACCTCCTATATCTCACCTACCTCCAAGTTCCATCTGCCTGATCTCTGAACTCTTCCCTCCAAAGTCCCTTCATTGCTTTTGTTACCTCACCACCCATTTCAACAGCTTTTTGCTTCTTAATTGTGCTTCTCCCTCTAGCCTCCTCTCTCTTCAACCACGTATAGGGGAGGGACATAGTTCAGTGGCAGGGTGGGTCCAGTTGCTTAGCGTGCTTGGGCTCTAGGGTTTGAATCCCTGTTAGTACTGGGAAAGAAAAAAAAAAAAAAAGAGTTTCTTGATCCATGCATACCACAGTGAGTAATCTTCCAGCAGTGCCTCATTAACCAATGAGTCCAAGTTCCTTACTGCAAAACACAGCTCACTTTACAGATCAACCCCAGGTACATTTTCAGTGTCCCAGCCATGTGGCTTCTTTGCCCAAGTGAGGATCCTATTTTATAAACTGCCCCATCCAGGGAAGACTTGTTGCCATAGATACTAGGAATGCTGACAGAACTCCACCTATGTCTGGCTGCTGGCCCTCAAGAGGTTCTTCATGCGCAAAGAAAAAGCCCACCTCTGATCCCTGATCTGTAAGAGCAGCCCTCGTGACCAAGAAGCCAAGTGTGCCTTCGCCCACCCATTTCTGCTAACCAGCTCAACTCCATTCTCCTTCCTTGCAGCAGCTATTGACCCCAAGGACCCTCCCCAACAAGCATGTTACACATTAAACTTCAAGAAGTCAGCTTCCAGGTCGTGTGTCCCAGTCACCTGCTTTCAGATGTATCTGCCTCCGAGGGTATAAGCTCCTCGAGGATAGAACGGATTTTACCACACCTCTGAGTGCCGATTCCTGCCTCAGAGTACAGGACTCACATTTGATATCAGAAGTCAAAACTAAGACAAGATATTTAAACATGAGGCTTCAAGTCAACTCAACGAATATTTTTGAATGCTGAAGGCCTTTCTTAAGGGGTTTCTTGCTAGAAAAGAGAAGTACTAATTTTCCACCCCTCTGGTTTTTGTGAGATTTTTTTTTTCCCTAAACATACCTGCCCTATTGCTCCAATCTCACTGTTCTCTTCAGAGGTGGAATTACTTATCTGGTTACAAGGTAACCGAATGATTCAGGGCACCCATCCATGTGCATTTGTGTACGTGGAAAGTCCTAACTTCTCTCCAGCCTTCATGTTTCCTATGGAGGAAGAACAGACCTAGCAGCAGGTGAGTTCAATAAAAGGACCTGAGTCAACCTGGCTTGGTCCTTCCTCTTCCTCGGCTGCCTCAGGGCACACCAGCCTAATGGCTCATGCTCTCATCTTTCCTTCCGGCTGCAGGCTGTACAGGGACAACCTCCCAGTGGAAAGCACCTAGTGCTTAGTAGCGAGCAACTATTCAGCTACACCTCTACTTTCAAGGCAAAGTATCAATGTATCCACTTCTGAACACTCTCCTGTCAGTTACCTCCTATTTAGAACCAAATAGCCCCCTAACTTATCAACTTTAAACTACACGCATTTATTTTCTCATGGGCTTTGTAAGTCATGGGCTTTGTACGCGGCTAGCAGGGCCCTGACTCAACGTGTGTCCTAAGGCCGCAACCCAGGTGTTTGCCACCGCCAAAGTTTTCAGTTGAGACCCAGCTAGAGAAAGGTCTGTTTCAAAGCTCAGGTGGCTCTTGGGAGAGTCAGTGCCTTGCAAGATATTGGGCTGGAATTCAGTTCTTTACTGGGTGTCAGCCAGGAGCTTCCCTCAACCTCCTGCCACTCAGATGTTTCTCCACGACAACTTGTGTCATGAAAGCCAGCAAGGGAAAGATCCAGTAGAGACTAATAGCAACGCGGGAGTCACTTTCTTATGCAACACAACCGTGGAGGTGAGATCTGATCACAGCTGCCATTATCTACCCTTAGAAGCAAAATTACTAGGCTTTGTTGGCAGCCTGGGGCAGGGGACTACACACGGTGTGAATACCAGGAGGTGAGCAGCACTGGAATCATGGCAAAAGCTGCTCTACATCCAGAAGACCACTGTCCATCCATTTTAGTAAGAATCATAAAGAGCCAGGCATGCATATGTGTGCCCGTCATCCCAGCACTCTAGGAGGCTGAAGCAGGAGGACTGCAAGTTCAAACCCAGGGTGGCAATTTAGTGACTTTGCAAGACGTTGTATCAAGTACAAAATGAAAGGGCTGGGGATGCAGTCCAGTGGGAAGGCTTTGAGTTCAGTCACTACCACCAACACACACACACACACACACACACACACAAATGAGAATCATAAAAATATGTTTATCTCCGTTAGCCCAACACCAAGGCCCCCTCCTCCATTGGTTCCAATTTCTGCAGGGAGAAGAAGAATGCTAATTAATGAGCCCCCTCAAATAACTGGTATCCACTGCTGAGATTATCCAGTTCAAAGTGGGTCAGCTTCTCCAGGGCACTGAAGTGCCGGCTGTTCTCTAAGTCTCTCATCTGAGTAAGCATTTACCTAGTATGAGGCAGAATCTTGCTGAGGACTTTAACCTTAACTCGTAGCCAATACACACTCCACCTATCCTTTCAGAAACTTGAGCAAATTCACCCCGTGTCCTCATCCAGGCCAGTGATCTCACATAACCACATGCTAAGGCCAAATGTATACTGGTCATGCCAGCTCTCAGGAGACAGAAATACTAAAGTCTCATGTGACTCTAGCAGAATGGCGCTAGAGATCATGGGACAACACAATCTAAACCATGTCTAGGTCACAGAGTGGCACTGAGATGTGTGCCATGCGCTTATCACCACGCAGGTCTTGAACGTGTTGAAGAGAGTCCAGAGGATAAGACTGACTGAATTACACAACTCCCCTGTGCTCTGGAGGTGTTCTCAAGTGCCCTGCATAAGACAGTGATGTTTACCTACTGGAAAATGGCTCTAGTGGTAAATTGGAAGTAGCTAAGTGTCATCCAGGACATTTGTGAAATTAATAGGATCTAATAAAACAAGGGCTAATTGTGGCTGATATTAAAGCTATAGCAGACATGAGGAAGCCAGAGTTCCATGTGTCACCAGGACCCATATACTGTCTTTTAAACAGCGTGTTTTATAGAAATGTGTTCAGTTGTCTGGCTGACAACTGACAAGTGTGTCCTTGTTTTTACTTTTGTTTTTATTGCTATTGTTTGGCTACCACCTTTTTAAATATTCTTGATTTTTAACTTTGTTAAAATACATGCAATTGCTGGATGTGGTGACTCATGCCTATAATCCCAGCACCCGGGAGGCAGAAGCAGGAGGATTGCTGAGTTCGAGGCTTGCCTAGGCTCCATAGTGAGCTCAGAGCCAGCCTGAACTATATAGCGAGACCCTGTCTCAAAAAAAAAAAAAAATACATGCAATTGCCACATAAGGTTCTCTGATAAATAAAGTGCTATTGTAGTAAATAGTAGTAACAGGAATTCCTTAAATGAGTGCCACAACTGTTTAGTTGCCTTTTGCTAAGGTGTGGTTATGGGTGATAAGCCTACTGTGTGTCTCCAAAGAAATTGTACATAGTTTAGATGACACTGTGGCCTAACAAATGGTTGTGCACTTTCTGAAACTGCACATCTTCTCTCCAAGAAATGGTGCTACCCTAACATTTCCAGACATGACCATGTTTGGTTTAGAGCATAGTATTCATTTTGTAGCATTGGATTCTCTGTCTTCTAGTGCAGTACTGTCCCACAGACACTTCTAAGATTACAGAAATACTCTTTTCTGGGATGCCAAATATGCCCCACTAGGCTCAAGTGGTTGTTGAGTATTTGAATTGTGATGAATGAGGCTGAGGAACTGAATTTTATAATGTAGCTGGTTTAAAGAACCACATATCACTATATCAAACAGCGCAATGCTAGTGATTTACTAGTGACTGGGAGGCCAGCAGTGCTTAAGTTTCGATGTGAAATGGTTCCCAAAACCTCTTGTGTTTGGAAGGTTGGATCATGGGGGATCCCAGTTGACTTGTTAGGAGGTGGAGGCAGAAGAAGTAAAGGCAGAAAGGTATAGGCACTGCCCAGAAGGGAGTAGCTCCTAAATCCTCCCTTGGCTCTCTGCTTGCTGTCTGCCATGTTTTGAGCAAATCTCTTCCACCATGTCTCTGTGTCATGCCACCCTACATTGGAGCCGGCCATTTATGGATGGAAATGTGAGCCAAAATGAAGTTCTACTTTTTTAAACGGTAGGTGTTGGGCATTATGTCCCAGCAAAGAGCAAGTGACTAAGACAAATAGACAACCCAGTGAAACTGGAAATTACAATGTCACTCCAGTAATCTGAGAAAGACATCAAAGTGGAGGGGCCAACTGTAGATTAAGTCTTCTGCTCTCTTCTGAAATAAAGACTCCTCATTTAATAGGATGCCTTTTCTTTCCCACAAGATCTGGCTTTACATTTAAATATTGTGTGTGTGTGTGTGTGTGTGTGTGTGTGTGTGTATGGTAAAAGATCTTCCCTGACTCTAGGAAGAAGTTTCTATCCTACACTAGACAGTTCCACTAATGTTCTTGCTGGTGTGAGCACTGGCTTGTCAATTCCTTCCATAATCAGAGATAACATTTTAAAAACACATCCTCTGGAGAAGAGTGTACGAAATTCTCATTAGGTGATGAGGAATAGAGTATTAGTTATCTGAGTACTAAATATGATGAGGAAGAGGAGAAAAAGAACACCCTTCCAGGGACTTAAAGAGAAAGCAAACAGCAAAAGGTAAAGTAGAAAGAAGAAAACAAAGCTGATTTCCATCTAGCACGCTCAACAGACAGGATTCTGTACTGAGAATACCACTGCAGACAAGAATCACATTCTAAAGACTGTGATATGGCAGTTCAGACGGTAAATTAAATTCTAGAACTGTTAGGTACATACATCA
The DNA here is from genome assembly GCA_004025085.1 of Thryonomys swinderianus. Classification (NCBI taxonomy): domain Eukaryota; kingdom Metazoa; phylum Chordata; class Mammalia; order Rodentia; family Thryonomyidae; genus Thryonomys; species Thryonomys swinderianus. Next base: position 14,753 of record PVIC010012777.1, on the reverse strand, counting down.
GAAAGGTGGGAAAGCCTCCAACTGCCACTCTCGTTCAACTGTCCTTCAACACAGTCATTTGTATTGCAGCCCAGTTTTCACTGGCAGGAACACCACAGTGTTCCTTTGGTCGTGCTTTGAGTCCTGCATGCATTTCTACTGTGAAAAAGGTATGAGATCCAGAATTTTACTTGGGAATTTACTTTCTTTTCATTGCTAATCTAAGTGCATCAAGTGGACATCACTGTCACTCAAAAGTGGAAAAGATGGAGAATGCTAATCATTGTCCTGGTGGCAATGAGAGGCTCAGGGAACAGTATATGAGTCAGTCAAAACCAAGCAGAAGCATGGACTTTGACCGGCTAGAACTTCCAGAGCGGAGAACCTCACTCTACATGGTCCCACTATCAATTGAACATTGGCGGAAGTGGAGTCAAGTGAAGAAACATATAGTGAATCCTGTGTTCTCAGTACAATGAGGCCTTCTGAAGACCAAGTCTTCCTCTTTTTCACCTTCTCTACTACATAGAGACATCTGTAAATTAATTTTACAAGTGAAAAATAAACATAAGGAACAAGCTTTAAAGTTAATAAAAGTTTAAATGTTAACTTGTGATCTAACAATCTATTGTTCCCCATTCATATTCAATGACAATATTATCCACCACTTGTATGAAAAGATTTACAAATATGAGATGTATTTATTTGCATATTTTAAAGATTAAGTCAACTTCATTTTATTATGCAAAGAACAATAGCACTACATGTTTTTACTATCTTGTGTTATTATACATTTTTAGTTTTATAGTTAAACCTGTGAAAACAAAAGAAACAAAAGAAAAAAGTGGCTGCTCAAAGATATTAGAAAAAGGTTTGAACAATAAAGACTGATTATTCTAAATCTGGACTGTTTCCTACTAACAAGACAATTTTGGGAAGTGAGAGCCGATTTCATGTAAGATTTTCAGTGGTGTGAAGCACATAAGTAACAATAATAAATCAGTACCAGGGTTTCTGACGGTGCATAATGTAATACCAGGCATGGAGTGGCATTCTATCCTCAGCCATATGAGCCACCTTCCCTCTAAAGGAAATGCCAGTCATGGGTCCCAAATTACAAGTTTCCACAACACCAGAGACTTTTGGCATGCCATTGCTTTCTGGAGACTATGTGCAAAAATGCATCTGTACATGGATTCATTTTAACATGGGTCCATTTTTAGAGGAAGCTGAGTGTTCTGTATCAAATCGGGAATGAGAGTTGCAGCCAGTGAAGATGGAAAAAAAAAGACAGCTTATCCTTTACTGCTGGCAAAGCCAATTAGGCATATCTTTGTTTCATGACAGCTATATAAAGAATTGGAGAGTGGAGAGCATGGGCATTTGATACGGATGTGCAAACTAATTCTTTCTGTTGGCTTGCATCAACAACGTTTAGTAGAATATCCGGTAGATGTTATTTGGCTTCACTTCCCCAAACTATGTAAGGCAATGTGATTTAATACAAGCTGTGGTTTTCTGTCTTGTATCCAAGAAAGAATACAAGAGCTTCCTCAAATAGAAAATTTAAGACGAGTTGAAGTGTCAATCCCGATGCATTGGTTTATTCAAGTTGAAACTAAAATCCAGCTCACATTGGCATTATGCGTTTGGCAACTTTGACTCTGAATCTCTGTCATACACAAGCAATACAGTAATTGTTTATCGTGCAGGTCAGCACAAACATGCATTTTTAAATTGTCAGTATTTATAATATTGCATGTAATCTATGGTGATTTATTCATTATTCTGTTCCCTCTTTTAGATTGTGAAGCCCCTGGAGAGCAGTCTTCATTTACAAGGTCTTACTTTGCAGTGCTACACACATATTGGGAGCTCAACTATTTGGGCCAGAAACGTACTAAGGTTTCATCAGTGAAGCATGTTAAGCACTTCATTTGATATGTTAATAAGGAGGCCCCACTAGTAAGGTTGGCTATGACTCTTCCATGCAGTGCTCTTCTTATTTTACAAACATATATTTTTGACAGTTCTTGTAAGCGCAAGGTCAGTAACAAGAATATCTGCCATTTTCTGGGTGCTATGAGGAAGAAAAATACTAAGCATCACAGATTCTTTATTATATCTACTTTTAAAACTACCCTAGGAGATACTGATAGTACTATGCAAAGATTACAAATAAGGTACGTAAGGCTCAGAGGCTTTTATTGTTTGTGAAGCCATACACACATTTGAATGCATGAAATTTTTGTTGCACTGGGCTCCAAGCCACTATGCTCAATATGTTGATGACTATGAGACATGGTCAAAAAAATGATGGTCCTATAGAAGGTGTAAGTAGGTGATTCATTTTACTATAGGTGCTAATCTTTCTTGCTCATTTCATATTGCTGGAAATGAAGTCAACCCCATAAATTCATTCAGTCTCAAGGGTATACGTGAGAGTGGCTCATATGTAACTTTAAATCCAGAAATTGAAGGCTCAACGAAACTGACACAAACCAACAGTCCTGAAGAGCAGTCCACTACGTGCTGAGAGAAAACAGGTGTGCAGAAGGGAGACTGGATAAACACCTGCTGCAGATCAGTGAGGCTGCAAAGTTGGTCTGGCATGTGGTGTTTCAAAAGATGGAAAAAATAACAAGGAAATTTATAAGCTTTTTCTTTGACAATTGTAGATGATTGGATGAAGAGCTACTACTTTAAACAGGCAAATAATTAATAGTAATACAAGTCATGATGTGTTACTTAGAGTCACATATAAGTGTTATAAAAACTTTATTAACTTTGAGAATTTTTATAGGATAAAAGAAGAATAATGATTCCTCTAACATTAGAAAAATCATGATTTTCATAAGGTTAACTATTTTAGTTATTTTATGAAGAATCTATTTTGAATTAAAGAGTTAGCAGGTAGTGTGTGCAATCAATCAGGGGAATACCAAGAGTTCTACAGTGTTAAAATGCTCTCAAAATCTTGGTCTGTTTCCCAAAATCTCCTTAATAGTTCCAAGAGGGAAATAGAATGACATGTTACACTAATTACTTGTCAGTCAAGGGGCTTAGTCGAAGTCAACTTTCAAAAAGTCAGTAGTAGTATGTACCTCATCCAAAACTATTCCCCTCTGAAAGGGGGAGAAAATCTTCTTCTGTAGTCATCTCCAGTTTTTCAAATCTTTTCCCTGCCATGGCACCCCACTGAGAGTATGAGTGGCAGTCTTAGAAAGCATTTGTTCTTGGTGAAGAGCTCTCTTTAAACTCATATCTGAGTCTATCCATCCACAGTTCTAAATAGGATACATAATACAATCAGTGATAACAATTTGGACACCCAGAGTCAAAAAGGGTTGGTATCAGTAGTTTGAATATAGTGTATGATAAGGTAGGTATGTCTACAGATTATTCTATTTCATGCTTAATAAAGTATAATTATTTGCAATGATTGATAATTCTTTTGTTCACATCTTCATGATGTTTGTGAGCCTTGTCCACATGTTACAGATAGAGAGAATGAGGTGTCGAAAGGTTGGAGTGATTGTAAATTTCACACTGATAGTATGAAGAAGACTTACAGAACCAACTTTTTCATAGTTTTTCACTAAATGAGGCAATTTATCAAAACTTTAAACATGAAAGATGCTCGAGGTATTGCTAAATCCTTTGAAATGGTAATGTGTTATATACATTCATAGTATTTTCTCCATGTAAGCAATCCATATGGATCATGAATTCCATTGTATACTCTCAAACATTCATATATGTATATATAATATAATATATATAATTCATATATGTATATATGTATGAATATTTTATAGTATACATATATACATATATGAATTCATATATACATATAGGAATGTTTGATAGTGTACATATATACTATATACACTATGTATAATATTTGTACTATATAAATGTACATATATACATATGAGAAGTCTTAAGTCAATGTGGCCTAAGTTTTCAAACTAGTCAAAATATTTGAACCAATGAATACGTTTAAAGTCTCAGTATATGAAAGAATATATGCCTAAAGTCTTGGACCTGGCATTTAAAAGTCATAGCTTCTAATTCCAGCTGTGTTTCAAGTTTGGCTATCCCAAGAAAGTCCTTTTGCTTTTAGGACTTAACACCCCTTGGATATGATGTGAATGGGCCCCCACAATGACTCATTCACTAGAAGCTTGGTCACCAGAATGAAGATGTTGGGAGGTCACAAAACTACGGAGTGAGGCCACTGAGAAGATGTTTGGGTCCTGCGGGTTGCCAGCCATGAAAGGATTAGTGCTGATCTCATGCAGTGAGTTGGTTCTCATAAAGTGTGCTGATACACGTGAGAAACACCATACATTTGCCCCTTTGGTATGAGATCTTTTCCCCTTTCCTCTTTTCTGCCATGGTGTAAGCCAGACATGGCGTTTCCCCAGTCAGGAAAGGGGCCTCACTGTAGACTTTCTGTATCCAAATCTTTGAGCTAAATAAACCTATTGCCTTATGAGTAACCAGCTTCCGGTATTTTTATCATAATAACAAGAAATGGATCCATACAGAACTTTTCTTCAACTATAAAAAGGAGAGCAAATCCATCTGAACCATCTTCCAGGTCTCATTTATTTCTTTTCATTGTTGCTGCTTTGATGTGGCTTTTAAAAATAATGTAGATGTATCCCAAAACATTAAAAGTCAAGTGGCAAGAAGGTGTTTCTTACAAGAAGCATGTTAATCAGTTTGAGCTACCAGAATAAATGCCATACAGCGGTGGATGAAAATCAGAAATTTATTTTCTCACAGTTCTTGAAGCTAAAATTCTAGGATCAGCATGGTCAGGTTTGGGAAAAGGCTCTCCTCCTAGCTGGTAGAGGGCTGACTTCTCACTGTGCCAGAGAGACAGAGAGACAGAGATGGACACAGTGGTGCATGCTTGCCATCCCAGCACTTAGGAAGTCTAAGGCAAGATTATAAACTCAAATCCCACATAAAAATCTTAGGCTCTAGCTCAGATTTTTAATGATTAAAAATAAAAGTGTCTAGGGATGTACCGTAGGTCAGTTGTTCCATCCCCAGTACCACGGGAAGGACAGGAAGGAGGGACCCAGGGAGGGGGTGGGGGGAAGGAAATGAGGGAGTGGGGAGGGAGGGAGGAAGAAACAAGGAAGAGAGAAAGGAAGGAAAGGAGGGGGGAAGATAGGGAGGGAGGGGCGAAAAGGAGTAGGAGAGAAAGAAGGAAAGAGAGGAGAGAGAAAAAGAAGATAGAAATGGTTCTCCTTCCTTTCTCTCTCCCACCTCTGTTCTCCTACCCTTTCCTTCTCCTTTCCTCCTCCTGCCTCCTTCCTCCTTTCTCCCTCTTCTCCTTGTCCTTGCCTTTCTTCTTCTCCAACTTTCATCCTATAGAATTCAGATGTTCTTTGTTACCTATTTAACCCTACTTTATCTCCTAAATGTCTTACCTACAAATACAGTCCTATTGGGCGTAAGGGATTCAACATAGGAACTTTGGAGGGACCTTATGCAGTCCATAGATAAAGGTAAATGTTCCCTCACTTTCTTTCTCTTTAATCCCATGAAAAGTATCAAATATTTTCTAAAATTTTTAATTTTAAAATCTTTAATTCTTCCTATGGTAATTTCCATGCACGCCCTGCAGGTCCTTTGCCTCCAAGAGGCTGCAGCCTCCGTGCTGAGAGCCCGGATGACAGGGCTATGGTTCTGCTCTGGGGCGTCATTCTGGTCCCCAGCACATGCTATAAATTTGATGCAATTTCTTGAACACAAACATCCATTTGAAGAAGCGGGTTACACAGTTGGAACTGAGCTGATTTCCTTTTCTCTTGGACAGCAGCAGAAGAGGAAGTTTAAGGAAAGCTATGAGATCAATATTGAGATTTTAAATTACTCACTCTTGGGCCAGAGATTTAGCTCAGTGGTCCCAGCACCTGTGTGCCAAACTCAGTGTCCCTGGAACCATCCCCGGTCACCACATACAACAATACCACACCCACCAGCAATCAGTACCACGTACTACAACGCCAGGAGTGGTGGCTCACACCTGTAACCTCAGCACTTGGGAGGCAGAGGCAGGAGGGCTGCTGAGTTTGAGGCTTGCCTGGGCTACATAGTGAACCCAGGGCCAGCCTGAACTACAAAATGAGACTCTGTCTCAAAACAAACAAAAGAAAAGTTACTCACTCTTTTCCACCCTCTTCTCATGCTAAAGCTTCGCTGTCCCTGAGTCTGACCTGAATCCCTGGGGCCTGCCTCCTTTTCAGAGACTGTTCAAATCCATGATTCATCGGCTAGTCTGTGTTCTATATTTCATCATTCCAGAATTTTTTTGAGATATCTTATTTGGTTATGTTTGTCCCAGCTACACTTTTTCCAGGATCATACTTAATTTGTATTCTATCTTTTTTTTTTTTGAGACAGGGTCTCACTTTGTAGTTCAGGCTGGCCCTGAGCTCACTATGTAGCCCAGGCAAGCCTCGAACTCAGCAATCCTCCCGTCTCTGCCTCTTGAGTGCTGGGATGACAGGCGCAAGCCACCACGCCCGGCTGTATTCTATCTTTTTTATTCTATCTCTGGAGTTGGGAAAAACAAATCCATGCTTCCAATTCACCATTTTTCACTGTGTTCTATATTTCATCATTCCAGAATTTTTTTTGAGATATTTTATTTGGTTATGTTTGTCCCAGCTACACTTTTTCCAGGATCATACTTAATTTGTATTCTTTTTTTTTTTTTTTTTTTTTTTTTTTTTTTTTTTTTTGAGACAGGGTCTTGCTTTTTAGTTCAGGCTGGCCTTGAGCTCACTATGTAGCCCAGGCAAGCCTCAAACTCAGCAATCCTCCTGCCTCTGCCTCCCGAGTGCTGGGATTACAGGCATGAGCCACCATGCCTGGCACTGTGGTATGTGGTATTGATTAGTGGTGGGCGTGAGTCATCGCACTCAGGACCTTGTACTTGGGAGTCAGGCGCCAGAACCACTGAGCTAAATCTCCGGCCCTTAACATCATTTTAAATCAGGTGCCTGCCATGGTCCAGACAGTGTAAAGAACTACATGATTTAGTGTCTCAGGACACCGAAGCAAACAGTCAGGAGGATGTCTAAATTCTCTCTTCTCAAAAAGCTAAGAAAGAAGATAGGTATTTATCTCCCTCAGGGGCTGGAATGCAATGGTTTTCAACTCCTTTCAATCCAAGAATTCTGAGAAATGCAGTCGGTGTGGAGATTGGATAGTTTAGAGCATGAGATGAGGACTGCCAGCTGGGGCCTTTGTCAGCTTTCTTCTTTTTTCTTGCGTTAGTAGACTCTTCCTTTAGTCCTGGACGAAATCACAAGCAGCTTGCTAGGGACTACATTTTCAGCTTTCTCTGCAACTGAACATGAGTAAAAATAATCTATGCATGATTTATGAGTCGTTTATGAAGAGAAAATGCCTGGTCCTAGGCTCCTTTTTTCCCCCATACCATGTGCTATAAATAAGAATAAATCAATGTCCAGCTTTGATCATGCAGACGTGGAAAATGACGCTATTGGTAGAAAAATAAAATGGACAGAATCCAACTCCCTCACGAAAGAGTTTCCCCAGCCCATGAGACCACACAGATGATGGTGCATGGGGATTCAGAAACTTCTTTCTCAAGAAAGCTACTATATTTTCAGAGCCACTGTATTAGATTACTTTAAAATAATGACAGAACTTTGACCAAATAATTCCTGACTCTTTATCAGCTTCCACATATTGTTAAAACTGTATTTGATAAATGATGTTCAACCATAGTTTCTAGATATTCAAACAAAATAAAAATTCATTGTACTCTGATATCCTTGCCCCTTCACCTCAATATAGTATAAAGAGAAAATAAAAACTTGCCAGGGAAAAAACCTCTATCATTTTAGATACAATTAATCTTTAGCTGCAGTAATGGCAACTATAATTGATTCTAAAATTCCACTTATTAAAAATCAAAATGCACATTTTTAATTCTACCATAAAATAGGGAATAAGTACAAAGACTTAGACAATAATTCCATAGAATACATAGGATTTCTCTCCTTAATTTTTCTTAATGTATAGCTAATAAAGCTTTCACTTTTTCTTATCTTACAGGGAGAAACATTACTTTCTTTTCCATTTCCAGTAAGAATTCAGTAAATGACTATGTGCTATTTTTTACACAAAATTAATCATATTAGCAAAATATTATCAAGTTTATCAGGTTATTAACTTTCATAAAAATGATATATCTACAACTACTCTGTAGACAGAGGCAGGAGAATCACAAGTTCAAAACCAGCCTGTGCAATTTAGCAAGAGTTTGCCTAAAATTTAAAAAAAAATAAAATAAAAAGTGCTGAGAACATAGGTTGGTGGTAGAGTTCTTGCCTAGTATAGGTTCAATACCCAGTTTATATTAAGTGTGTGTGTGTGTTGTGTGTGTGTGTGTGTGTGTGTGTAATCAGTTCTAATAAAAATTCCACTAAAAGTACAGAAAATTTAAAGGAAATTCTATGTTGGTAAGTGTGGAGCTTATCTATTTAAAATTATTCAAAGGTTATAGTTTTAAGAAGCAGGTCAGGAGAATTTTGCTTTTTGATCAGGGCAGAAAACAGCAAGATGCTATAGCTCTTACACTAATAACCAGATAAGTTGTACTAGTCATAAACTTGCAAACACTGGAATGTTTTCCACCCAAAAGTGATCTGATGGTGCAGAAAGAATTTCAGAAAACACCGCGTTTTAGACTAAATAGAAATATGGCTGTTCTCAACCCTAGTAAACAGGCAATAAAAGGATTTATCACTTCAGCTGATAAAGGCACACTCACACACATGCACACAAAGTACCTACCTTGAACTTGACTTCTAAAAACAGGCAAATTATGTTAGTAAAAGTCAGGAAGAGTCAGAATGGAACTTAGATTTGAACAAATCTAAGGAGTCAAAATTAGCAAGATATGGGCATAAAGGTCATTGATTATATGTTGGAAATTTTGTTTTCAGTAGTGGTTATTCACACAAGGCACAAAATTCCTGTCTCAACTTTTCAGATCCACACATTCCATTATATATAGACTGTACCTCAATATTTTAAATGTAGGGCCATGAAAAGACAAGTTACTCTTATAGTCCACTTCATATATAATTTCCTTAACTTCGGATATATTGTTACTATAGATTAGGTTTTCCATACAAATCAAGCTCCAGATATAATTAAGATATCTCAGATACTACAGAAAAAAATGAAAACTTTATTTTTAGAAAACCGCAAATGAAATACCAAGCGAAACAACAACAAACAAACAAAAATTAAATAAACTTAAAACCAAGTGGTTTTCTCCAAGCTCAGTGTAAACCAAATGTTTTCTTCATGCTCAGACAATTTTCTTAATTTCAGCTCATCTGAGAAAATTGCATGTTAATATTGATTTTCATGGTCATTTGAAATAAACCCTCAAACCTCTGCTCTGAGGAGACTGACAGCCAGCCCAGCCCAGCCCTTTTAAATCACCTTGCTAAGGTAGATTTGTTCTTGTTACTCTCAGACAAGGCTGGAGGAAAAGGCAGGGTTATAATTATGAAAATTAAAATCCTGTTTTATTTGCCAATTCGAAAATGTCACGAAATACAACTTAAACTTTCCAGAGAATGGTGCCCTCGGGCAGGAAAGTACAAAGCGCCACACAGAAGACACTTCGGAACCTGTGGCTGGAGCCAGGCGCGAGCTGGTCCTCCCTATTCTGACCTCTTCCTCGCTCCACTGTGCGGGAGGAGTAAAACTGGGGCATTCACTGTCCGTGTTGATGAGAGGTGGTTGTTTGGCTAAAAGGCATATATCTAGAAGAAATAAAGGAGACGAAAGGGGGAAAACAGGATGGAAAGAAAAAAGAGGGCCTTAGGAGAGGGGCAGGACCCCATCCCTGTGATTTGGGAGCTCCACTAGTCTCCCAAATATGTGGAGTTCACCAGCCGCCCTGGGCTCCAGCTTTTCAATTAAAATCAAAGATCAGAAGGATAACTCTTGCTTTTGTTTCTTCACTGGAAAATATTTATGGTATTCTTTGAATTTTTAGTGTCTTACTGTTTTTTTTTTTTTTTTTTTTTGAGACAGTGTCATGCTCTGTAGTTCAGTCTGGCTCTGCAGTTCTGGCTGTCCCTGAGTTCACTATGTAGCCCAGGCAAATCTCAGATACAGCAATCCTCCTGCCTCTGCCTCATGAGTTCTGGGATTACAGGGGTGAGCCACAACACCCGGCATTGTGGTATGTAGTACTGACTGCTGGTGGGCGTGGTATTGTATGTGGTTACCAGGGATCTAACCAGGGACCTTGCGCTTGCCAGGCAGGTGCTGGAACCATTGAGCTAAATCTCTTGCCCTGTAGGGATTTTTGACATTGAAATCTTTTCATTTGAACACAGAGGGATGAATGTGTGTGTGCATGTGTGTGTGTGTGTGTGTGTGTGTGTGTGTGTGTTGTGATTACTTGTGTTTTCTCTCTGTGTTGGTTTTACTTTCCAAGAAAGAAAGCCCAACATTTTGGAGCAGCTTCGGATATTCTTTTTTCCAGGCAGAAATAATTAGTGTATGTAAAGACTCACTGAGAAGTTCAGAAGTTGTTTCCAGCAGTTTCTAGCTAATAATCCCATGACCCTCATACTTACCTAAGTGTGAACCTGTTATTACCAAAAAATAAAGCACTTTCAAAACTCTGTTCCCATAATTCCACACTCTGACCTCAATGTGACTAAAGCTCTCTGGCTCTGACAATCCTAGCACCTTACCAAGACATCCTCTTCTTTAAATACACATTAAACTCCCTTTCTCTTTAAAATCACTTATACTTATATCACTTTTGTTTTACTCACTTGTCAAAAATTAAGCCTCCATTAAGAATAACTCAACCTATTTTTTGAAAAAGCCACGAATGGCTAAGAAAACCAGATATCATCACCGTAGGGTTCTGTGCATATCTTCAGAGTCTTTGAAACTCAAGGTGAACATTCCATAAACCCCAGTCCATCCTCTTCCCATGCCTCTGGAGTTCCATCTTGTGAAACTTCATCTTCGTTCTTCCCTGACTACTCCACTTCCTGCTTTACTGAGAAATAACCCAGACCACACCCTATCTATGCACTTGTTTTTTCAAGAGAATTTGTACTTAGCTGAAGACCAGTCTTTTCCACTTGCACACCAGAATTTGAGTCCTCTTGCTCATTCACAGGCACTGTTCTAATAACTATTTTGATCTTTTCTACCTCTTCAGTTTTTCATATTTACTAGATCATTTTATTTGCATAAAGCATGCTGCTATAGCATGGGAACTAGCAGAAGGAATCAACGGCTGGGATCTCATCTTATTAAAAAGCTTCTTCACAGCAAGAGAAACCACCAACAGAGCACAAAGACAACCTACAATATGGGAAAAAATTTTTATCAGCTGTTTCTCAGATGAAGAGCTACTATTTAGAGTATATAAAGGACTCAAAAAAATCAGCCCCTCCAAATTTAAAGATCCAGTTCAAAAATGGACATCTGAAGTGAACAGACACTTTTCAGATGAAAAAGTAAAGACAGCTAAGAAGATGTAAAGAAATGTTTGATATAACTGGTCATTCAAGAAATGCAGATGAAAACAACACTGAGATTTCATCTCACTCTACAAATATCACAAAATCAACCAATAACAGAGCTTTGGGGAGGAAGGGACCGTTCTCTACTGTTGGTGGGAATGTAGACTGATGCAACCATTGTGGAAATCCGTGTGGAGATTCCTCAGAAAACTAGGACTAGAGGTATTATTTGATCCTGCTATTTCCCTGTTTGGTATATACATGAAAGAATTAAAAGATTCACATCATAGTGACATATGTGCACCCATGTTCATGGCTGCTCAGTTTTTGCTAGCTAAATCTTGGAAACAGCCCACATGCCCATCAGCAGAAGACTGGATAAAGAAGATGTGGATTTTTTATAAAATGGAGTATTAGCTATCAACAATAATAAATCTGAGTCATTTATACTCAAGTGGATGTACCTTGAGGACATACTCATAAGTGAAATAAATAGGACACAGATGTGTAAATACTATGTCATTTATCTGGTATGAGAAAATGGGGGTGTAAATAAGTTCTAAAATATATGATAGGTATTGTGAAATAGGAAGGAAATATTCAAAAGGAAAAGGGGAGGTTGGGGTAAGTAAAGAAAGGACAGAAAAATTTTGATGGTACAAAAAGGAAACAAAACTTATGCATATGGGGGCAGAGGTTGCAGGGACAGCAGGGGAAAGGAAAAAAATGAGAATTAAGATGTCTCATGTACAGGTACAAAATCTCAGTGTTGAATGTGATCATAATGTATATATAATGTACCAATAAAACTGATTTATTAAAAGCATCCTGCTATTTCACCCACTGAAAAAATAATCTTATTGATGTTAACACATTGATACCATCTTTAAATTAATGACTTGCATTTCTCTTATTTATACCACAATTCTTTTTGCAACACAATTTCTCCAGAGAATTATCTACAATTGACTTTTACAATTCATTGCCTCCCTTTCTCCTTTAAAGTCCCACATTAAGTTTTCACCCCCAGCCTCCATGCACATGCTTCTGTCAAGATCACCATTGGTAGACATAGTGTTTAATCCTCTGGCTAACTTTTGCCCTTCTACTTGGTGGGCCTATTTGTCTTCCCTGACATAACTCTTTCCTCCTCACCAGCATTTTCCTACCTCAGCTTTCCCAGTGTTCTACTCAGTTCTTCTCTATATCCATTTTTCCCCTCAGTCCTGCCTCTACACATTGAAAGTCTCCAGTCTTCAGCCCTTGCCTCCATTTTCTCATTCTTCACTGGCTCCTTGTTGGTTTCCAATGTCTGATTTCAGTGGAGGCTTTGAATACTTTTATATCCTGATAATCTGCCCCTTTATGTCTGGGACCAGGCTGCTGGCAACTCCACACTAGAATGCTCAGTTGCTTATTTGATATCTCCATTGGTTTAACAGACACTGAAATTCCAATATGACAAAAGTTGAGTTTCTCCTCTTTCTCAACAAATATGCTTCCCATTTCTTTTCAGGGTAATCATATCCTTCCATCTCAGAAGTGGAAGTATTCCAAATCATCTTGACTTCTTTTGTACACCTCATATTTCACACCATCAACAATCCTGTTGATTCTATCCTCAAACTATACCTCAAGTCTGATCACTTTCTGCTGATACCACAAAGCCATAGTCATGTCATCTCTCCTAGACTGCTCACAGTCTCCCAACATCATGACCTCCCTTTTAGGTCTTCTATTAACCATCCAGAGTAATCCTTCAAAACAGAACAGGTTACTATTGATTTTCCTTGCTCTGTATGATGATACCAACTCATTGCCTTGTGTTGTCCTTTTTTATTTTTTTTTTTTTTGAGACAGGGTCTCACTTTATAGTTCAGACTGACCTCACTACATAGCCCAAGGAAGCCTCGAACTCAGCAATCCTCCTGTCTCTGCCTCCCGAGTGCTGGGATTACAGGCGTGAGCCACCATGCCCAGCACTATGGTATGTGGTACTGATTGCTAGTGGGCGTGAGTCACCACACCCAGCATTCTATGTGGTTACAGGGGATCAAACTCAGGACCTTGAGCTTGCGAGGCAGGCAGCAGAACCACTGAGCTAAATCTCTAGCCCATGTTTTCCCTTTTGATGAGGCTGCACTTGGCAGGACATCTCCTCACTGCTCAGAGATCACCCCAGGCACTGTCCTAGCTCAGGGACCCTTCAATTCCTGGTAAGTGTAACTCAGTTCCTCATCTTCTCCAGCCTTCGGCCAAAATGTCAACTCTGTGAGTCTTACCTCACCACACGTTTTCCACTAGTGTCTATCCACCTATTGGTCTTACTGCTACATAATTTATATGAGCAGGGAGCTCTTCAAGGAAGAATGGCTTGCTTTATTTGTTTCACAATGAATAAGTCTCTGTTATGGCTTGTGTTTAGATATTCCCCCGAGCCTCATGCTTCCTCAGAGATAACTGAATCTAGAGTTTATGATTGATTCCTCATGGCGCTAGGCCTGAGGGCCTGAGTGATATACATTCTTAGTTGTCCAAATAAGGTGAAATGGACAGAAAGACACTGATAAGGCCCCTTGATGTTTTTGCTACCTTGTGGGTGGTGTGAACTGTTTCTCTTCTGAGGGACCCTCTGTCAGGCAACACTCTGTCTCAAACCCAGCCCACTGTGGACAAAAACTTCTACAAACTGTGAGCTAAATAAACCCTTTTCCCTTTAATTTTGAGTATCAGATATTTTGTCTCTGCAATGAGAGACAAGTAACTAACAAAAGTTATTTGTTACAGACCAGAATGATTTCCAAAAGTTCATACTATTATGGATCAAGACTCACAACTGCTTCAGTTTCTAAGCAAATTGAAACCAATAACCATTGTTCCAGAAAAACACATAATAAAAATATTAACAGGATGAATTCATTAACCATGGAATTATGGGAGACATATTATCTTTGCCATATTTTCATAAGTTTGTACAATAACTGTATCAACCTGTTCCTGTATTTTTTTTAGTTGAATTCTTTATTGGTACAATTTATATACATCTCAAAATCACATATAACATTGGGAAATTTGTACCAGTATATGCCACAAGTTAATTCTCATTTTTACCCATATCCCTACCCACTCCCCCCTCCTCCCCCCTTATACATGCTCTTTTATTTTCTTTCTGTATCATATTTATTCCTTCCCCTCATCATA
>PVIC010012776.1:0-39638 GCA_004025085.1 Thryonomys swinderianus | reverse complement strand
TCTCTCTCTCTCTCTCTCTCTCTCTCTCTCTCTCTCTCTCTCTTCTCTCTCTCTCTCCCTCTCTCCCTCCCTCTCTCTCTCTGTCTCTTTGTCTCTCTACCTCTGTCTCTGTCTGTCTCTCTCTGTCTCTCTGTCTCTGTCTCTGTCTCTGTCTGTCTCTCTCTCTCCCTCCCTCTCTCTCTCTCTGTCTCTTTGTCTCTCTACCTCTGTCTCTGTCTGTCTCTGTCTGTCTCTCTGTCTGTCTCTCTGTCTCTGTCTCTGTCTCTGTCTCTGTCTCTGTCTCTCTCTCTCTCTCTCTCTCTCTCTGGCTAGGAAAACTTTGCTATCTGTAAAGGAGACTTTCATTTGTCCAAAATATGAAGCTCGATTTCATGATTTTTGTGAACTTCAGGAAGTTCAAAATGAAATATTGCATTGTTTAAATGGAAAAAAAAACCCTGCTTTTAAAGTTAGAAAGGAAACCCTGAAATCTAACAGTGTATTAAATGTGACATTTTCTCTCATCTCAAAATTACTCAATAGAATTACAAGTTAAGATGAAGAGATAAGAATTACTCCGATTCTTAAAAGAATTCCTCCAATTCTTAAAATAATTCTACACAATTGGGGCTAGACATGGCTTCCAATATAGAGAATATGAAAAAAAATGATAGGATGTCAGTTGTAAGATTACTTTTGAAAAGAAGGTAGGCCTTGTTTGCTTAGTTTTTCTAGCTATTTTCTTGAGCCTAAGAAAACCCATCTGCCGCTGAGTTCCCTGCGGCAGGGCCTCAGGGCACAGAACTGACACTTGTGATAAGCAGACAGTGAGAATCCCAGACACACTGTTCTGGGCCACACTGTGTCTTTCCCAGAACTCACACTTTGAAGCCCTAAAGCTCAGTCCGTCAGATTGAGAACCTCTATATTTGGATACTGAATCTTTCCAAAGGCATGTTATTTAGCTTTCCAGAAAAACACCTTAAGATAGGAAATACTTACTTTGGTGCATTATTTCAGTTTCAGTCTATGATTATCTATTGCCATTGCTATGAGCTGACATAAGACAGAATAGCATGGTAAAAGGTCCCAGTACAGGAAGCTGTCCAACCCATGGGAGCTGGAGGCAGGCGGACAGGGACACCAAGAGGAAGGGGCCAGAAACCAGGTATGTTTCCTGAGGTCATTCCTCCATGATCCACTCCCCACCTCCTGTTCCTAACACCTCCCTGTGATGCCATCAAATTACCTCCTCAATGCATTAAGCTGCTGAGAGCCCCAAAGCCCATGAGCAGGCACCAAGCCTTTAGTACATCAGTTTTGGGGGAGACTTTAAATCTAAACCATCACAAGAAGTAATTAAAATGGGAATGTTAGGGTGGGCTTTAGGTCAGTATGACTTTATGTGAGGAGAAAATGTGGACACAGATATGTGCAGAGGAAGAGGATGTGAAGACATAGAGAGAAGTTAGCCATCTAAACCGGGCTAAGGCCCTTGTCTTGCAATGCTAAGAAGGAACTAAGCTTGCCAGCAGCGTGATCTCAGAAGTCTAGTTTTCTGAACAGTAAAAATCAATGTTTGATGTTTAGACTACTGAGGGTTTGGTGCTTTATCATTATAACACTAGCAAACTACATCCGCCAACAACTCGAGTGACCTTCTTAGTGCATCTTTTTTTTTTCCTTTTTTGAGACGGGGTCTCACTTTGCAGTTCAGGCTGGCCTTGAGCTCACTATGTAGCCCAGGGGAGCCTCAAATGCAGCAATCCTCCTGCCTCTGCCTCCCAAGTGCTGGGATTACAGGCGTGAGCTACCATGCCCGGCACTGTGGTATGTGGTATTGATTGTTGGTGGGCGTGAGTCTCCACGACCAGCATTGTATGTGGTTACCGGGGATCGAACTCAGGACCCTGCGCTTGCAAGGCAGGTGCCAGAACCACTGAGCCAAATCTCCGGCCCCTTAGTGCGTATTTTAAGGCCTGGCCATAGCAAGAAAAGTATGCTTGGATAAAGCTCCTCCTCCACCCTGAGATAGAGATGTTGAGACAGAGATGTTATAAAAATAGGGGCAGGGATTTAGCTCAATGGTTCCAGTGTCTGCCTTGCAAGCACGAGGTCCCGAGTTCAATTCCTGGTACCACATACCACAGTGTGAGGGCTCACGCCTGTGATCCCAGCATTTGGGAAGCAGAGGCAGGAGGATTGCTGAGTTCGAGGCTATCCTGGGCTACATAGTGAGCTAGAAAAGAAAAGAAAAGAAAAGAAAAGAAAAGAAAAGAAAAGAAAAGAAAAGAAAAGAAAAGAAAAGAAAAGAAAAGAAAAGAAAAGAAAAGAAAAGAAAAGAAAAGAAAAGAAGAAAAAGGTAAAGTATATGGGTGTGGCAGAAGACCAGAGGTAGGGATGGATAAGGATAAGGATCAAGGTGTAGCATGCATTATTATGCTAGAAGCAGATAAACAGAATATAGTAGGAAGATGGTTGGCTTTAGTGTAAAAGTAGAAGTGAATTACCCCAAAGAGCTGATGGAAATTCAAGTCTGGAGTTTAACTGAGGCCATTTCAGAGTGAAATATTAAAACAGGAGGTAGTATTTAAGTGTCATACTTATTTTATTTATTCTCTTATCGCTCCATTCACAATAAAAAAAACTATGCCTTGAGCCTGGACTGAAGTGTACATGGAATAGTTTTACTCTGTCTCCTTTTCTGGTAAAGCTAGTGCAAGTCCACAACTTCTGCTACACACTCCCACTCTCAGGAGTTGAAATTAATTTTTAAACTGATGCATAAAAAGATGAAAGTTGTACATGTTAATGCACTACCATGTACAGTAATGTTAAATACACTAGAGTTTGGAGCTTCTTATATTTTCTGGACATCAACCCTTTATGAAATACATATGTTGCAAATATTTTCTACCTTCTTTAATTTTTTTTCTTATTTAAATTTTTATCTTTATTGGTACATTGTATATACACATCATATCGTGATTACACTTGATATTGAAAATTTGTACCAGTATATGACACAATTTAATTCTCATTTTCTCCCACTCCCTACCTACCCCACAACCCCCACCCCCTAAATACAAAAGTTTTGTTTCCCTTTTATATTATCATCATATTTTTTTACCTCTCATTACTCACACCTCCACTACATTTCTTTTTGAATATTTTCTATTTCCCAATAACCATCATACAGTCTAGAACTTAACATTTCAGTTTCTCATACCAGAAAACAAATACGATATTTACACATCTGTGACCTATTTATTGCACTGCTTTCTTTAGATTGTTTCTGAGCTCTGTTGATTGGTTATTTTCTTCTATAGAAACTTTTAGTTTGATGTTATTCCATTTGTCTATTCTTGCTTTTATTTCTTGTGCTTTTAGGGTCTTCTCCAAACCAACCTATTTATTCCAACATACAGAAATATTCCTCCTGTTTTCTTCTAGCATTTTTATGACTTGCTCTAAAGGTCTTTAATCCATTTTGAGTTGGTTTTTATAACTGGTAATTATCAGAGGTCTGGCTTCAATCATTTACATGTGGATATCAAATTTTCCCAACACCACTTATGAAAAAAAGAGACTGTGCTTTCTCAAATGGATGGTTTTTACACCTCTATGAAATACCAGTTGGTTGTACAAGTGTGGGTTTACTTCTGGGCCTTTTATTCTGTTCCATTAGTCTTCAAGCTTTTGTATCAATATCATGTTAGTTTGATTGTTACATCTTTGCTGTATATGTTAAAGTCAGGTGGTAAAATGGCCTTCTGCTTTGGTTTACTTTAGCTGTTCAGGACTTTTTTTGTATGTGTCCCATTCTATATAATTTTTAAGTATTTTTCTAGTTCTATAAAGAAAGATGATACTTTGTAAAGATTACATTAATCTGTAGGTTATTTTCTTAGTATGGACATTTAAACAATACTCATTCATCCAATCATTAACATGGAATACTTTTCTAATTTTTATGACCCCTCCATTTTATTTCATCAATGTTTTATTAACCAATTCATTTATTCATTCATTTGGTTTCAGGTACTGGCTACTGAACTGGCTACTGAAACCAAGACCTTTGCATTTAACTATGTTCCCACAGGGACTCCCAAGTCACTAAATGCCCATGGTAGGGTGGAATTTACTATCCTCTTGCCTGAGCCTCCCAGACTGCTGGGATTGTAGGGTTGCACCATTTTTCCTAGCTGTTGAAATATTTATTATATTTCCTTGCACCTTTCTGGTGAAAATAATTCCTAGGTATTATTGTAGCTACTTTTAAATTACTTATTTTTTAATATTATTTGAAAAGTCTATTATATCATCTGAGCTAGCCTCAAACACACAATTCTAGTTCAGCCTCCTAAATATTTGAGATTATTGGCATATAGCACCCTCCCTAAGGTTTAAAAATTTAATTTAATTTATTGATACATTATATAAACCATCACAATTACACTCCCCATTGAGAATTTGTACCAGTATATAACATAATTTAGTTTTCATTTTTCCCCTTCCCCTACCCACCCTACACCCCCCTGGCTCTATATACACAAGCTTTGTTTCCTTTTTTTAACATCAATTTTTTTCTTTCTCCTCCTCACTTACCCCTAAACCCCATTTCCCTTTGAATGTTTACTATTTTACAATATTGATCATGCATTCTAGAACACATTTACAACTTCAGTTTCTCATAATAGAGAAGATATTTACACATCTGTGACCTATTTATTTCACTTGTGAATATGTCCTTAAGGAACATCCATTTGAGTATAAATGATTCAACCTCATCATCCTTCGTGGGAGAGTAATATTCTATAGTATATAAAAAACACATATTTATCCAGTCTCCAGTTGATGGGCATTTGGGTTGTTTCCAAGATTTAGCTATCACAAACTGAACTGCTATAAACATGGGTGCACATATGTCACTGTGATATGAATCTTGCAATTCTTTGTGTATATCCCCACCAAGGGAAAAGCAGGATCAAATGGAAGCTCTAGTCCTAGTTTTTTGAGATATCTCCACATTTATCGTCATACTAGTTGTTGTACCTGTCTACATTCCCACCAACAGTGAAGGGTTCCTTTTTCTCCACAAGCTCAGTAGCATTTTTTGCTGGCTAATTTCTTTTTTTTTGCTTTTGAGACAGTCTCGCTTTGTAGTTCAGGCTGGCCCTGAGCTCACTATGGTGCCCAAGCAAGCCACCGCGAACTCAGCAATCCTCCTGTCTCTGCCTCCCGAGTGCTGGGATTACAGGCGTGAGCCACCACGTCCGGCATTGTAGTATGTGGTGTTGATTGTTGGAGACACGCCCAGCATTATATGTGGTTACCGGGGATCGAACTCAGGACCTTGTGCTCGTGAGGCAGGCGCCGGCCCATTGCTGGCTAATTTCTAAATAGCAGCTATTCTTTGTAGAGTGAGATGAAATCTCAGTGTTATTTTCATTAGCATCTCTCAAATGACCAGTGACCCTGAGTTTTTTAAGCAATTTTCATATCTATTTCAGATGATTTGTTATTAAAATATAGAAAAACAGTAATTATGTTTGTTTTGGTAACCTGCAAGTTTATGGAATTTATTAATTCCTATATGTTTTTGGTGTCATCTCAGAATATTTTCTAAATAAAGTTATGTCATCTGCAAATAGTGACAGTTCGGTTTCTTTTCCAATTTGAACACACTTTTATTTCCTTCTCTCACTTAATTTTTCTGAGAAGCACTTTCAGCACTATGTAGAATAGAAGTGGTAAAAATGACATCTTTATCTGGCTTCTGATCTAGGAGAGAAAGCTTTAGCTTTCCAAATTCAGTGTAATGTTAGTTATTTACTTGTGACAAATGGCCTTTATTATGTTGTGTCACATTTCTTATGTGCCTGGCCCTTTAGTTTTGTTTTTCCATTTAAGAATTTTCACTAGTGGTGAAATGTCTTTCCCTACTAAATCTTTAAAATACTTAACGTATTTAGAAAGATCAAGAGTAATATAACAATCTGTAGATGACACATCTGTACCTGTAATTTTGAAAATCTGTTCTATTTGTTTATTGCTGGAGTTTCAAAGCCCAGGTGACAGTTAAATTACAAAATGAAACAAGTCTGTGAAGTTTGGCTGTCAGGTGAGTCAGGGTGGGTGATGGAAGCCTTCTGAATGTGTTCCCACCTTTCCTCAGTGAGCTAGCTTCTATTTATTTCCCTTTGAAGGAACTACACTCCTGATATCTTTCTATTGATTATTTATCTTATAATTTGTACACAAAAGACTGCTCTTCCATTATTAAACTACTTGGTTTATTCAGAAATTTGGTGAACATTGAGCCAATATTGTTGGTTCTTTTACTCATTAGCTAATACTTTAGATATGTATTGCTTGACTAAGGGAATGGAAAATGTGCTCTCTGTTTACTGCTACCAAAGCAGAAAAAGATTATTCTCTGTGGAGTAAACAGTGAGCTGAATTACCTGACCATGGATGTGATACACACCTGCCAGTGTTCACAGTAAATATCTGGTGATCGCTTGGGCAAAATCAGGTGACTCACTTGGAAAAATTTCCCAGTTATATATGTTTTGTTTTGTTTTCATTAGCTTTTAGTGGACAAAAAAAAATCCCCAAAAAACAGTTTTAGAAGTTTGCTTTATGATCTCCTCAGAAAAAAAGCTGAATTTCTTCTTGAATTCTACACAATTTCAGGTTACATTTGACTCTTCAGCGGGAGTTATTGGTGGAAATTCACTATTGAAGAGAAGTACTTCGTATTTTTACCATCAGATTTGCTTATTTGTGTTTTTACTCAGTCAAAGACTAAATTGGCTGAACTTTCATTTTCCTGCTATTACCAGGATATGAGAACTATAGCCACAGGCAACTATTTACTTAAAACAAACCACCTGAGTACGTTTTATGGCCACAATAAGAAGTGTAACTTGCAGGTGTCCTTTCTTTTTCTTTAAGTGTCACGTGCTGCCAGTCAAATTGGGTCAGGGTCTAAGAAGAGAGTATTATCCTGCAACCTGAAGAGCTTTCTTGCTCCCACACCAAAAAATTCAATCATTCGCTCCCACTACATTCCCACATATTTGCTAATTTTTCAATGAGAGCAGATGAAGTGTTTTATATATATGAAGTGGTAAATGAAGAAACAGACCCATTACAGCACTGGAATTTTTCCAATGACTCATTGACCATTGATAGACTTCTGAGATACTGTGGATTAGGAGGATGTGGGATCTGTTATTGTGGGAACAGAGTACAAGAGAAAGGGGCAACTAGAGAATTTTTCATTCTAATACAATGTGTACCCCAAATAGAAAGTAGAAGTGTGTTAATATTGATACTTTGCTTTCTGCATTATTTAATAAAATACTTTGCCTGTCATAACTTAACATGCTCTGATGTCTATGTTCTGCAAACAGACAGGTGGTTTGATAATGTTTTTCATTTTGGAGTAACTCATTGGAAACCCCATCAGTTGTGGTGGTCTATAATCTTTTACAAAAATAAGGACTAGAGCTGAAAATAATAAAAATTATATCATGAAATTAATACAGAGATACATTGGAAACTCTTTCACTGCTGTAAAATACATGAAAGTTAATGCTTGTTTCTAGTCATCCACAGAAATTACTGCTATAAAATATGTATTCTAATGTAGTAAGGTACATACTCATAGATGTTTGTGAATAATCTTATAAAAACAGAATGTGGACTTGTCTCCACATTTTCTTTGGTGATGTAAACTTAAGAAAATAATAGCAGGCCATCCCCCGGTGACTGTGTGCAGCTCCTACTTCCCTTCTAAAGAACGACTACATTTTATAATTTCGGCAAATAAAAGTAAATCATCAAAGTGAAACATTCATTATCTCCTACACATTTGATGAAATGAATGGAAGTTTGTTTCTATTACCAATTTCACTTTAGTCACTTTTTTGACAAATTGAAAATATTTTAATCTTTTGCTTTGTAGCATCTGTGTTATCAAAGGAACAGTTAATAGTGTGTTTGATTAGTATTAACATGAAAGCTGGCACTTGCGCCACAATTAATGTTCACCTGTCAGCAGGCACGAAAAAGCACGTAACAGAGCCCGAGAGCAAGTCTCTTAGAAGTGCAGCAGTAAAGGCATGTAATATCCACTTTCAGGCTGAGAGAGAAAAACGGCCAGGAGCATTGCCATTAGGGTATAAATCAGGA
The DNA here is from genome assembly GCA_004025085.1 of Thryonomys swinderianus. Lineage (NCBI taxonomy): Eukaryota > Metazoa > Chordata > Mammalia > Rodentia > Thryonomyidae > Thryonomys > Thryonomys swinderianus. The sequence continues at coordinate 31,457 of PVIC010012776.1, read as the reverse complement.
CTGCAAGAGGTGTGCCATATTTCCATAAGTGCTTAGAAAGAATGGCTTGGTGATGTTCTTGGTCTTTTTGAAAGTGTTAAGCTGTAATCTCTCTCTGAGCTGACAAAATAGCACTCACTTTATATGGGTCACAGATCAACCATCCTAAAAATTAATCACATTGGCTTAACGTGTTTAATCTCAAGTGATCCCTCCAGGACTTTCCATATGACTGACTCTGCTTCCTGTTGCGCCTCCAGTCAGCACCGGCAGACATCAAAAGTTTACCACGTGTCTCTGAAGAACAGATCCACTGCATTCCTTTGGTCCCTGGAAGTACATTGTAAAAGAATCAGAAATCTCCTCCTGTGATCAGAGGCTAGTTCTCCCATGGAACTGAGTTATTCCCTCAGAAGAAGCTTTGAAATGAATTCAAGGTAAGATTATCATAAGGACAGGCCATGCAAAGCCCTGCCCTTCGACCTTGCTGAGATTCATAGCCCTTGCCATTGCTGTTCTATGCCCATTGATATATTCACATAAGCAGACAAGAAATATGACACAATGTGACTCAAAAGTGATGCAGAAAGTTTCATATATTTAATTATGTTTTTTTCTAGAGTATTCTGACATGTTCTTATCATCATCTAGCACATGGCTATCAGTAAGGAACACCATGGGCCTCAGAATTACTTGGAAATTAAGCTCAGCCCTTCTCAGACCTACAGAATTAAAATCTGCATTTTAAAAAGCTTCACAGGTATTCATGTACGCATTGAAACTTTAGAAACCCTGCTCTATATTATCCTGTTTTCCTTAAGCCAACACACAATCTGTTCTGTGTAAGCCAATGGCTTCTCTTTGTTTTACAATTCAGGGTTTGCCTCTTCTTCTCCTCTTCTTGCCTTTTTACCTTCCACTCAATGAATAAAAATGCTTAATATGGAAAGAGTTTAGCACTTAATTAACTGTATTTAGTTTTAATTAAGTGTTTGAACAAATTTTATTCTTTCATGGTAATGTGTAATATACTCAAAATAGAACAATTAAAGGTAAATAGAAACTTGTAGGTGAGCTGTGTACTTTCTGAGTTACTTCTGTGTACAAATGTGCCATTATTCATCTCAAATATTTTGTGTGCTTTTCTCTTACAATGAATCCTATCTTTATTGGTACTGATGGAATAGTGGCGAATCAGAATATAAAGTGTAAAAAATGCAAACTGGGAATTTTAGCTCTTCCACAATAAAATATCTTGGTAGATTTCATTTAGATACATTTGTAAGCAGTTAGCTGGGGTTTTTTTAATAACAGAAAAAATGAAAAGAAATATTCAGAATGAATTTTAAGGTACAAAATATTATAGTGTTACATGAGGAGGACTTTTTATATAAATTGTCATAACAGATGCATTAGTTTTCAAATTTGGATTCCTGAAAAGTTATCATGCTATATTTTGCATTTTTCCATGGTATAACTCTTAATTAGACTTAGCTAATTAGGCTTAGAAGCAGTTAAACTGCTTTTTGCACTTCTCATAATTTTGGGTGCTATTGCAGATATTTTAAGAGGGATGAGAGAAACATTCATATATAAGTGTATGTATACATTGAAAAATAGTGACATATTACTTTCACATCATCTAGACAAGCTATATTAGCTTATTAGTTCTAAAAGATTTTAAAAATTATAATTTTATATGAAACCAAATATAAACTCAAGATCTCCCCCTGAGTGACTCAGAAATGATACAAATAAGAGTAAATGTGGGAATTACACACCCGATAAGAATAAAGTTATTAATATAAATAATTTTCAATTCAAATTATTTTGTTTCATTAAGTTATAAATGATATTTGCAAACAGTATCTTTAAATGCTGCCCTTTTCTCTCCAAGGACATGGAAATGATGAGTAGAAGGTCAATTCCTTCAGCCTGGAATCCTGGGAAGAAGGACGGGAGTTCCCGTAGCTCAGTCGCAGTTGGATATAACAGAAAGAAGAGTTAAATGTTGTTTGTTCTTTTTTAAGGCCTTAAAAATTGACTATACCTCGGCTGACTTATATAGCCATCAACTACCATCTGTCACTATCAACTGATTTCTTTTCCACAATATTCTTCCTCATATTGATGACATCAGTTACTTTATTTCTTCACTATGATTTCAGTTTGTTTTCTTTGCCTCCCAACTCTTCCCTTTCAGCTTCTAAACTCCTATTTTCAATTCTCTAAGTTTCTCATGAATATTTTCAAGTGCATTCATTAGTCATGTTGTCACCCCGGTTGAGAGCTCATGCTCAGCCAATTAACTGGCCACTAGCCAGCCTTCGTCCTGGCACACACGAGGACTAAGTGTAGCAGGAAATTTACTATGTGAAGAATATTTTTATGAAAATCCATCCTTAAGTGTTTTAGAAATAATGAATAGTTATTAGAATCTCTAAGACTTTGTCAATGCATTAGCTTCTATAAATAGAATATTTATGTTATCACAATGGGGAATATAGAAAAATCCAGACATAATCATAAACTATAATGCAATTGAACAGATAACTGAGTTTTTCCACTGAGCCTTCCTTTATTTATTAACATACATATATATATATATATTTTTAATCAAAATCAGATGGATCTCTTAAGATATTTTATTCAGTTTTACTATTAGTCACTCTAGTATTACTTACAGGAGATAAGTTATATCATTTTATCCAATTTTCTCTGCTATTATTTTGTTATAAGCTTCAGAATAGGAAAAATGCTCTGGAAATCTCCAGGCACAGCTTACTCTGCTGTATTTATGAGCTCATCTAATCCTTACAACCACATTTTGGGTTGACAATTCTTAAGACGTCAGTGGATATGGATACCAATTCCATGAAATATCCCTGAGAATAATACATCCTTGTTATTTTTATGACTTACAGTATTCACCCTACAGTGGGGAAAGAGCTTCAATGTTCTCATTTCTGTTCAATCAATTCTCACAAATTTGTATTCCTGTGGAAGCCTCTCTCATTTACTCACAGCATTACAAAAACCAAAAGCTCAGAATACCTCGAAATTACTAAATGGAATCCAGTCTGAACAGAAGCTCAGGCTTCTGACTAGCTTCTGCCCTAAGGAAAATTGTGAATTCTGCAATGGCAATAAAAGGAGAGAGGATGCATGAGAAGTATCACCAGTTTTAGACTCACATGTTTCTAGAGAAAAATCTTGACTCTAGTAGCCTGAGTGTAGGGCATTCATTTCCCAACAATAGCAGATTAGGTTGGATGTTAATTACAACCTACTTTATATGCTGATTTTGATGCTATCTGGGATTCTGCTGTTCAATGCTTGGAATCAGGTTGCCTCTGGTAAACTCAGAGTCCTTCAGATGATCTCATACTACATGCCTGTCAGGCTCAGTTGTGTCTCCTACCTTTCACATTTCCTAAGCACAGAATATCTAATTCTTCAAAATAAGATACGAATTTCCATTGAATAATTCAAATAACTCATCTATTTTAAAATGTGAATGTAGAGGACAAATTACACCCTCAAAAGCTCATATGAAAACCTTTAATTCCTGCTGTGACTGTATTGGGATATTTTAAAGAGATAAATAAGGTGAAATGAGGTTATAAGGATGGAGTCATCATGTGATCAGGTTTGCAGTTGTATAAGAGGCGGGGAAGAGAGAGCTCTCGCCTTCTCTCCACAGGCACACAGGAAGTCCTCCAAGCATGTGGCACGATGGTGGCCACCTGCAGTCCGAAGAATAAGTCTCCAGATAAATCTATGTTGCCAGCACCTTGTTTGCGGTATGTCTAGTCTCCAAACTAGGAAAGTTGAAGTTGTTCAGTATGGTGCTCTGTTACAAAAAACCTAAGCAGCTAGTACCATTAAAATTACCCTCCGTGGCCTAAACACAGGACCTGCTGGAGTGACCACATCTGTATCTGTCAAGATCTTCCTGAAACCAGTGGAATGAGATTAATCAGAAGAATGGAATAGCAGCATAAGATACACCAAAAGGTAGAACTAGGGGTGATAGGAAGAAAATCAAGAGAAGCAAGTGTGTACACAAAATTACTCCAAAAGAGAATAGCATGGGAGAGCAAAGAGTTGCAAGTGAAAATACCATATTTGGATGTCCTGGTGTTCCTTTTTGTTTGTAACAAGGTTCAGAAAACCTTGTTATTACTTAAAAGGAGAAAGGGAAGATGCGTTAATGTTTTACTTAATTGTTTGAAATGAGTGCTTAAAATGTCTTTGTTCTGAAGCAGTTCTTAGTAAATGACATCAAAATAACTAGAAAAGAAAATGTAACTGACTTCATGTAAAAATGAATGACAATTAAGGGTAAGGTCAAATCCCATATGTTGTATCATAATAAGAAAGTAAGGCATAGCAGAATGTCAGCTACTGAGGATGAAAGCATACCAAAAATAAATCCTCATATAAAATGTGCAAAATTTACACTGTTTCCAAATGAAATGCAAGACAGCAAAATTGTTATAAAATAAGGGGAACAGCTCTAATAAGAATTAGAAAAATCTAGGACATAAGGGATAGAATACAGGAAAGGATAAGAATGTTTTACTTAGAAATTTAAAGATTAAATGAAAAACAAAAGAGAAAAAGTAAGTTGTAAAATATATAGTGCATAATACATTAAACATATCAGTCTAGTGATACAAATTCTGAAATAGATTTAAGAGGAAAAAATTTAAAAAGATGAAAATGATGAGGAAACAAAGAAAAACCAATATAAAGATAATAGGAATGCCTACACAAAAATGAAATCAATAAAATATAGCATATGAGGGCTGGAGATTTAGCTCAGTGGTTCCGGCGCCTGCCTCACAAGTTCAGGGTCCTGAGTTTGATCTCAGTAACCACATACAACAATGCTGGGTGTGGTGACTCACACCCACCAGCAATCAGTACCACATACCACAAATGCCGGGCGTGGTGGCTCATACCTGTAATCCCAGCACTCGGGAGGCAGAGACAGGAGGATTGCTGAGTTTGAGGCTTGCCTGGGCTACATAGTGAGCTCAGGGCCAGCCTAAACTACAAAGTGAGACCCTGTCTCAAAAAAAAAAAAATATATATATATAGCATATGAAATCAATATAGCAAATGAAATCAATAAAAATATAGCACATGACATATGGAAAAGTTGTATTGTCATCAAACCTGATGCCAATGACTTAAACCAAAAGAAATTGAGTAATAAAATCCTCAAAAACTGAACAGGTGAGTTACACATGTTCTATCAAGCAGAACTCTCTTTCTCAGCAGGGGCAGCCTATGCTCGCAGCACTTGAGAGGCTGAGGCAGAATGGTGGATTCCGGGCCAGACTGGGCTACATAGTGAGACCTTGTCTCTGACATAAAACAGAAAAACTGACTTTCTCACATAAAGGACACAGACAAATGTTGTTGACATATGAAACTAGGAGAATGTTCTTTTTCTTACAAGTTTAGTAAAGAAAAAGATTCAGACAACTAAAATGACTCCAAAAATGTTGACATAAGAATTAGTGATGGGTACCAATTATTTAGTTGCTTGTAGAATGAATTCTAAGCAAGAGTTAAATGCAATATAGGGCATAACATTTTCAGATCATATAAATATAGTACAATACCTAAAAGTGTGTGTGTGGGGGGGTGGGACTAATATATGCAAAAACAATGAGAGTTACTAGAGGATGTGTGAGTTAATTTTAAATCACAGTATATACAATGTGTGAAAAATGAATATTTTTCTAATTATATAATTCTGTCCTTATAGAGTCCTGATTCTTTGTGAAGATTCTTTGTGAAGATGACTACAATAAGCACATTGTTATCCTTTGCACATCTTAAGAATACATGCCTTGAAGGAATAAATATGATTCAGAAAGAAAATAAAAGAGCATGTATATAGGGGGTGGGGAGGTGGGAGTGAGTAGGGATATGGGTAAAAATGAGAATTAACTTGTGTCATATATTGGTACAAATTCCCCAGTGTTATGTGTGATTGTGAGATGTATATAAATTGTACCAATAAAGAATTCAATTTTTTTAAAAAAGAATACATGCCTGTCTGGAAGATACTGAGAGTTTGGTTTCAGATTATTTCAGGGGATCCAGTGTCTCAATAAAATGAGTCAAAAAAGGTTCTGGCTTCTCAATGAATGTGAAAGATAGGGACAAAGATTTAGCTCAGTTTTTCCAGCACCTGCCTAGCAAACTCAAGGTGCCCTGGTTCGATCCCTAGTAACCACTTACAACAGTACTGGGTGTGGTAACTCACACCCACCAGTAATCAGTACCAGCAATGCCTAGTGTGGTGGTTCACGCCTGTAATCCAGCACACAGGAGGCAGAGGCAGGAAGTTTGCTGAGTTTGAGGCTTGCCTAGGCTACATAGTGAGCTCGGGGCCAGCCTGACTACAAAGCGAGACCCTGTCTCAAAAAAAAAAAAAAGGTATATGACACTATAATACCATCTATTAAGTATAAAATACTGTATATCTAGTAAATGTACAAAGCATAATTAAAAAAAAATACTTTGCTGCTCAAAAGAGCCTGAATCGAGTTGAAACCTTTGTCCTGGTGAAGGGTCTCACGTTGTTCATGGCTGCAGACTAAGGGAGTGGTGGCTTCCGGGGCTCAAGCAGCTGAGGCACCTGGTGTCTCTGCTGTGACAGCGACGTTGGCTACATTGACTGACTGCTCTTACGAGAGGTTTATCTTAGTCTGTGATACTGTGCAGTGGGAATTTACTCACAGAGCTTTTTTCACAGTTAGCTTCAATTCTCTCAAACCCTGTTACTGATTTAGTGAAGAAGTTTACTTAACGTTCCAAACTTTTGTCATTTGGACAGTATGCATAGAATAAAAGATTTCATCAGTAGATTTTTCTCTCAAGAAATGACTTCCTTTGCTCATAGGGAGCATCTTCCCTTCTGCTAATTGTGACAATGACACCGAAGCAACTTGAACATCTCTTCATTCTTCTCTTCTAAATTTAGTTTTTGCATATTCCTATCACTTCGGAAGTTCTTTCTTCCCAAGAAATCTTGGAGTCTCAGACCCCGTCACGGGTAGGAAATAGCCTCTTCCAATTAATGTTGATAATCTGACTTCCTCTCGGGAATCACAAATGCTCTTCATGACCTCTAGAATGGTAAATCTTTCTCAGTGCACGTTGCCCAGACACATCGAGGAAATCACCATGATGCTATTGACTCATGAAAAGTCAGGCATGGTGACATGTACTTATGGTTCTCCCACCTACTCAGGAAGCTTGTACAACGTAGTGAGATCCCACATCAAAAAGAGAAGGAGGAAGAGATAACACTTAAAAGATGAAATGACTCCTTGTTGCAGAATGACAGTGTCCACGTGCTTACAATGTGTGGAAATAACTTTTATTTCAGTGTACATTTCCATCAGAAATCTTGGGTAACCAGGAGCATAGAGCTCAACAATGTGCTTAAAATAGTTAATAAACTACATATTAAGCAGATGGTCTATCATCTAGGCTGTGTCGTTGTGTTTACATAATGCAGCCTTATTTAAACTGCATTAGTCTCCAAGGAGGAGTCAGCCTGTTCTTTGGAGCAATGACTTTTATTGAGGCATGAAAATCCTGGAAAACATCTTTGAATATGAGGGTCTAATTTGTATCTGTTTAGTATATCCACTACTATCAATACACTCAGCTAAATTTTTTTAAAACGTGCTAACTTTTTTAATAATGTGTCTACATCAGTGCCTGATGCTTTATCTCACAATTTTATGTTTTAGAATCTGCTTCATGAGTTTAGCTTCATAAACTTACCTCGGCTAGCTTCAAAGTTTTCTTTTGCTGCTTCTTCATCTTTTTCTGCCTTCATGAAGTTGAAGATGGGACTTTGTTCTAGATTAAACTTTGGTATGAGATTTTGGTATAGGAGAATGCTGTAGCTGATTTAATCTTCTATCTAGATCACTAAAACCTTCTCTACAGTGTCAGTAATGTGGTGTTCACTGGACTAGCACTTTTTGTTCCTTCAAGAACTTTTCTCCAGGATGTGGTAGCACATGTGTATATTCTCAACACCCAGGAGGCTGAGGCAAGAGGGTTGATTGTGCATTTCAGGCCAGTGAAATCAGCATGGTCTACATAGGGACACCCTGTTAGGACAAAAAAAAAAAAAAAAAAAAAGAAGGAAGAAATAAGTTCCCTTCCAGTCATAATTTGGTTAAGGAGTTGCACTAGTTTTTAACCCACATTAGGTTCTGACATAACTTCTCAATCATTTTTAACATTTGGTTTAAAATTAAAGATGTATGAATCTTCCTTTCATTTTCAATACCTAGAGGCTATTGCAGGATTCTTAGCTGGCCAAGTTTCAATAGTGCTGTGCCACAGGGATTACAGAGGCCAAAGAAGAGAGACAGAAATGGAGCAATGGATGGTCAGTAGAGCACTCAGAAGAGAATGTACATACAAAGTCCATATTTTAGATGGGTATGGTTCCTGGGGTTACAAAGTAGTTACAGTGGCAATTGTAAACTGATCATGGATCATGGATCACTATATTAGAGAAAATAATAATAAAAAATTTGAGATGCAATGAGATGAACGAACCCTGACAGAGACACAATGAGCATTCCCACTGCTATTGGGAAAATAAGTGCCAAAAAAATGTACTGGTTACAGGCTTATCACAAAACTTGAATTTGTAAAAATGTAATATCTGCAAAAAGGGATGAAGCAAGTTCAGAGTGTGAGGCATGCCTGTATGTTATCATCGACTGCACTCCCCAAGATATGTAATACATCTCTTTCCTACACGGCTATAATTCTACATGACCAGAACAGTCACTCCTTCTCCCGATCATACAGACTCAGGTAACCAGGATTCTATTCTCTACTTTGTCACTTCAGTTTTTTGCTCCTACATATAAATGTGCTCATATGCACGTGTCTGAATTATTTCACTTAACATGGCATCCTTCACTGTGTTAAAGAAATGACAAGATTACATTTGAAAAAAGGCAAAAATAGTGGAAAATGGTTAAGATTGTTACATAGCTAAATTTAACTTTTACTATGTATGTATGCTTTAAAATGTCATCTTGTATACAAGATGCATATTTTTATGTCAGTATAAGAAACAAACATCTGTCCTGATTTAAACACATATAAATATATAGCTGTGTGTCTCTGTGTGTGTCTATGTATGTGTGCGTGTTCCTAGCTTGTCCACTATAGAGCCTAGAAACAACGAACAACTCAAGAGCAGTGAGACATACTAGCAGATCTAACATTAAAGCCATAGTCTCCAAATGCTATTTCTGATCAAAATACAAATTTGACAGGGATTTAGCCCAGCAAGTACAAGATCATTGGTTCAGCCCCTGGTAACCACATACAACAATACCAGGCATGGTGACTCACGCCCACCAGCAATCAGTACCACATACTACAGTTCCGGGCATGGCGACTCAAGCCTGTAATCCCAGCACTCAGAAGGTAGAGGCAGGAGGATTGTGTGTTTCAGGCTTGCCTGGGTTACACAGTGAGCTACATAGGGCCAGCCTGAATTACAAAGTGAGACCATTTCTCAAAAAAAAAAAAAAAAAAAAAAAAAAAGGAAAAAAAAATTGAGCCCAGTCTGTGCAATTTAGGGATTTAGTGAGATCCTATGTCAAAAGTAGGATAGGAGGGCCGGAGGGTTAGCTCAGAGGTTCCGGCGCCTGCCTCGCAAGCGCAAGGTCCTGAGTTCGATTCCCGGAAACCACAGTACCTAGCATACATTCGGGAACTCGTCACACCTCCACTTTCTCACACTAGAGAAATGATGAGGTGTCTACACATCTGTGTCCTGTTTGTTTCACTTAAGAGTGTGGTCCTGGCGGATGTACTCGTACACTAAATCTTTTGTGGCTTTTCTTGTTTTGTTGCCATCTACAGCCCTTATGATCCTTCTCTTAGTCTTTGACTATCTTACTATGCAGATCTTTTTCTTGCCAACTCTGGTATCATCCCTATTTTGTGTTGCTTCTTTCTCCATTGTATTGAGGTATCCAATACATCGCCTCTCAAAAGTCTCATATATAAGGACCCTGTTCTAAGCACTACAACCTCCCTTTCAAATCCACAATAGCTTCCTCTCTCCAAAAATTATTTTGCCCCACTGAAATATCCAAACCTTTTGCCCAGCCTATTTGTCACTGTCATCTGCCTTATCTTTTCTCCTTAATTTTCTTCGTGCCCATTTTATGCCGCATGATAAATCACTTAAATCGCTCCCTTGCAGAAGCCCTCAACTCCTTTACCTTTCTGTAGTGCTTTTAAAACTTGACTGGCAAAATGCCAACCCCAATTAACTTCATCATTCTGCTTACTCTGTGCATATACTGGAATATCCAAACATGCTTAGAAACAAAAACAACCGTGCTGACTGTTTTGCTCTTTAAATTTATAGTCACTCATCTGGAACGGGCACTCAGATACCCTTAGTTACTCCTATTACATTTTTCCACTAAGCTTACTTGAGTGGTCATCAAGTTCACTTCCGTGTCCTCTCTCTCTCAGGTATCTTAAACCCTTTCACTCTTTTAAATGACAGTGAAAGCCATTCTCTTTTTGCTGGTAACAGAGACGTTACATGTAGATTATGATCGTCTTTTATTATACTTCTAAACTTTCATTTTTATGTACATATTGCTCTTTAGAACAGTTACTATGTTTTCACCAACAAGAAACAAACTACAGTACTAAACTTGGATTCAAAGAGGGTTTTTTTAAACATCACATTAAAGAAAACCAGAGATGTGTGGCTTCAGGACTTCAAAAATATTACAGCAGATGGACTCGGAATGTATGTCAGTTGTAAGTGTTCCCATGGTGTGACAATCCATCAGGTTTGACCCTCAACATCACTTAAAAAAATTAGTCGAGCTCTAAATTACTTCTGTAGAATCTTCTTGGCCATAAGAGTTATTTTAGCTCCAACATTGTGTTCTGGTATATTAAATCATATGCAGAAAGAGTTTTTCCTTGCATGTATCTCTGTTTTAGTTAAGGAGATTTGAAAAGTTCACCAAATTTTTAGCAAAATGTGATGGTAATAAAAGAAAAGGGGAAACAAAGCTTATGTATCTAGGAGGTGGGAGATTATGGGGTGGGTAGGGGAATGGGAAAAAATGAGAATTAAATTGTGTCATATACTGGTACAAATTCCCAATATTGAGTGTGATTATTGTATGTATGTACAATGTACCAATAAAGATGAAAATTAATAAAAAATAAAAAAGTTCACCAAATTTTTAAACAAGCTTTCCCTGTTATCTTTTTTTTTTAAGCATACTTGAGTCATCACAAAGGATAAGGACAAAGTTGGCTATTCCCTGTCAAATGAATAGGGTTCATCAACCTTAAGTAGATTCTAATACAACTTGAGTATGTAAGAAAATAAGAAGGAGAAAGTAGCAAATGATATATAGAGTAAGCAGATATTTTAAACAACTAATGCCATATATGTTATTCTTTTACATTTTGCTTTCTCCACAGTTAGGTGGATGCTTTTTCTCTATACTAATTAAAAGTCAACATTTCCATTTATTTACTCTTCTTGATTGATCAAGGATGCTTTTTTCAAATAATTTCTACTTTCTGTTGTAATAATTTCTCCCTTTGTAAATAATTATGGCCATTAACATACAAATATGATGTACTATTTCTTGAAGTTTTTTCTTCTTACCTGAAAATCTCCAATTAGGAAATAAAATCAAAATGCTGCCTGTAATCATTGTTTCCACATTCTCTTTATTCCTCTTAGCTGTATTAAATTATTAGTAACTTATGTTGCATTTTAAGAACTTTCATCTAATTAAAACTATTAATTTTTGCTTTATTTTTATCACAAGTGCTTTGGAGGTTTTTATCCCAAGTTCCCTCAACTTTTATCTCGTTTAAAGCTTTGTGAAATTACACTTGTATTCATTCTTTTAATTAATATAAAACAGAAAAAATGGGGCTGGAAAGGAAGAACTGTAAACAAGGAGACAGACAAGCCCATAGAAAACATCACCAATGGTTGGGAAATATAGGGAAGGAGGGGAGAGAAGGGACATCTTTGTATGAGAGCCTGTCATGGTCACTGGCTTTAGAGAAAACTGCTACTTTATTAAATAAAGGTGGAAGGCCATTTACACTTTGGTGGACCCAAAATTATTTGACTAAATATAGTATTTTGTTACATATAGGTTTAAATTGGATGTACATAAAATTTAGTGTTTCACACTGTTTTTATAGAAAGACTATCCAATGATTTGACTTGCCCATGACTTACACAACCACTTGGTAAGATAGACTGAAATTGAATTATTGTTGTTTCACCTCTTCTGAGTGGCTTGGGGCCACTCATTTAACCTTTCTGTGCCATATTTTAATATCAGTAAGATAGGAATAAATGCATCTATTTCTAGGAATATAACAAGAGTTAAATTAATTAACAATCAGTACCTGGCAGATAGATTTGTTAGTTATTAGTCATTATTATTTTGAAATCAGGAAAACTCAAGTTCAAACATGTTAGAACAATTTTACTGGTGATTGAAGAGGTTGTGATCAGAACCAAAGTTTTTAAAATGTCAACTCAATGATAGTTATATTTTAGCATTTTGTTGAATAATGTGAGCATTGCTTAGTAATGGATTTTAATATAACTTCAATTTAAAACTAACTTTTACTTCCCTTGGGAGACTGATATTTATCTTCTTTCCTGTCAATGAGAATTAAAAAACTGATTAGCTTTACCTCTGTTCACTGGCTGCTGAGAGACTGAATCAAATTTAAAATGCAATCAGAGCAATTATCTATCTTTTATTGCCTTTATCTTCATTGCTTTCATCTATGTCTTATTTGTATTCTGCTTTGCCCTGGTAATTACTTTTTACATATATTTTCTTATTAGCTGTCCTGAATTTCCTAAAAGAATTACTCACCATTGTTCAACAAATAAATCTCTGCTACTATGTTGTTGGAACTTGCAACACAGAGTCGCCCATGTGAGAAGTAGGTAAATTGCAAGTCAAAGCCTACAATGTGGGGCTTCCGCCCTTGTGGATCTTTATTTAGAGCTCATAATTGAAACCACTATTTGTTTTCTCTGTCTGTGATGTCTTAATATATGCAGAACGATTCTTTCAATTGTCAGTTGCACAAGCCTCTTTTCATTTTTAAGACTCAGCTGCTCTGGGGTACAACAGTGCTTCTAAGCGTTCACACCAGGAGTCCTGAAAATTAAGACTTGCCACAGGGCCCATACATTTTTTTTTCATATCTATCTCTTTTTAAAGTTGAGATATGTTACACACACTGCAAAGTATATTGAGTAAATAAATTACTCTCATGCAATTTCAAAATTATTGCATTCGTTCACATCCATTTATATATTGCCCACATCATGACAGAGAGCATTTCTGGCACCTTCATAGCTATGTCACATCCTGCACAGGGTACCCACTCGTCTGCTTTATACCATCATCAGCTAGTTTTGCCTGTTATTGACTTTTCTGTATAAGAAATATCCTCAGTATAAAATGTATGCAGATATATGTGTATATATATATGCATACACATACATATATACATATATATGTATATAGACACATACAGCAGCTATTTTTGTCACAACTCATCTGTGAGATTTACTTATGCCTTTTCTACATTTCTTCTATACATGTAAATTACTGTATTTTTCAGATATGGTAGATTATTCTTTTTAGTTGTTGTTTTTGTTTGTTTGTTTGTTTTGTTTTTTTGAGACAGGGTCTCGCTTTGCAGTTCAGGCTGGCTCTGAGCTCACTATGTAGCCAGGCAAGCCTTGAACTCAGCAATCCTCCTGCCTCTGCCTCCCGAGTGCTGGGATGACAGGTGTGAGCCACCATGCCTGGCACTGTGGTATGTGGTATTAATTGCTGGTGGGCATGAGTCTCCAAGCACAGCATTGTATGTGGTTACCAGGGATTAAACTCAGGACCTTGCGCTTGCGAGGCAGGCACCGGAACCACTGAGCTAACCCTCCGGCCAGTAGATTATTCTTTTAATGTTGTGTCCTACCTACTGTATGACTGTACCTCTCATTATATAAATAGATAGGCACATAGGTAAATGCAAAGATATACTTTCTCCTTTTGATGCATTGAGTTTTCTGGGTTCTTAGGAGTAAAGTCACTTGGAATAGTCCACTTTAAGAATAAATCCAGCATGTTTAGAGTTTCTGTTTTAATATTTAGGTCTCTCATCCACTTTTATTTTAGTTTAGTACACAGTGAAAGAGATGGATCTAGCCTCAGTCTTTGGTAGGTTGAAACCCTGTTTTTCTAGCACCATTTGTTAAAGAGGCTGTCTTTCCTGCATTGAGGATGTTTGGATCCTTTGTCAAAGATGAGGTGGCTTAGTGTACCTGGCATTGTTTCTGGATCTTCTCATCTATTCTGCTGACCCTCAGGTCTGTTTCTTTGCCAGTACCATGCCATTTTTATCACAGTGGCTTTGTAGTAAAGTGTCAAGTTGGGGAAAGTGATACCCCCTGCCATGTCCTTTTTCCGAGAATTGCTTTTGCTATCCTAGGTCTCTTGTGGTTCCAGATGAATTTTTGGATGATTTTCTCTAGATCTGTGAAATAAGCTGTTGGGATTTCAATCGTGATTTTTTTAATAAAACAGAGTATTACTCTGCCATAAAGAATGATGAGATTGAATCATTTATACTCAAATGGACATACCTTCAGGAAATACTCATAAGTGAAATAAATAGATCACAGATATGCAAACATCATATATTTTCTCTGGTATGAGAAACTGAAGTTACAAATGTGTTTTAGAATGCAATGATTGATTTTGTGAAATAGTAAATATTCAAAGGGAAATGGGGTGTAGGGATAAGTAAAGAGGGGAAAGATAAAAATGTGATGGTAAAAAAGGAAACAAAACTTATGTATTTAGGGGTGAGGGGTTGTAGGGTGGGTAGGGGAAGGGGAAAAATGAGAATTAAGTCATGTCATGTACTGGTACATATTCTCATGATGAGCATGATCATGATGTGTATATATATAATGTATCAATAAAATGTACTAATAATTAAAAATAAAAAATATTAAAAAATTAAAGAATAAATCCATCTAGGTACTTTATGTGTAATATAGGCAGAGGTACAATAATAAAAAATTTGTTTTTAGTTTCCTTCATTTCTGGGTTTGTCTTGTTAATTTCTTCAATCCTTTACATAAAAGAGCATGATAAAGATATAGGTCTTGCAAGGAAAGGGCCAAAAGTCTAAAATATGTAAAATGGAATAGGAGAACTTCACTTACTGTTAAAATATTTATGTAGAATCTTTTATCATCACAAAAGCATTTGAGAATTGTTTCCTTTCCAACCTACAGTTACCTTATTTGTTTTTTTCTGCAATGCAATAGAAGCAAAGGATGATAGCATTTAGTGGTGGCCATCCCCAGTAGGTTATTTCCTCCCTGCTTCTAATTTGCATTCCTTTCTCTTTAATAGTGCCTATTTTTTCTGTGCTTATCTGAGATAGGCAAAGAAGATCCAGTGTTTTTCTAACTGAGTTCACTGACAATTTCTCTCTATGTGTACATCGTGCTTTCCCTATACACACAGTGTTCCCTTTCTTGTCTTATGTACATGGTGCTATCTCCTAGGAATGTTGACTTTAAAAGATCTTCCAGGGTTGCTTCTCCTTAGAAAATTATCTGGGCCATTCTACATGCAGGTGTTATGTTATCGTCTCACTGATATTGCTGATGGACTAAAATATATAAAAATCTCAAAATGGTTTTCCCTTTCATCTTATCTTTTCACTCTTTATCTGTAATATTTCATTTTCTTATCAACTTTTTACAGAAATGTGACTTCTTCTTGGGTTCATCATTTCATTATCATTTCCTGCTTATGTTAGAGTCTGAATGTGAGTTTTGAATCCTTGTCTATTTTCTTTTCTGTGTTTCAGAGTCTAAATATACACTTCTCCATTACAAATGAAAGAAGTACATTACTATCATGGAGATAAGAGTGTGGAGAGGAGCAGACAAATGTAACATTACTTTTCAGGATTCCATGGGAATAAATATTGTACCTTTAAAAACCAAATTTATAGTGTAATTTATTACCTTAAGTTATTTTAAATATTTTAAAGTCATCGAGTGTCTCACTTTCTCATTGCTGGGACAAAAAAATCCAATCCCTTCAAGTGAAAGGAAGAAGAGTTTATTTCAGTTTATGTTCTGTAGAGCTTTCAGTCCAAGGCTGTATGGAATGAGGCAGAGCAGAAGGAGTTCATGGCCAGGAAGGCAGGAAGCAGCGCTCAAGAGAGCAAGAGGGAAAGATAGACATGTTGTGGCCTGAATATATCAGAACACATTCACCATCCCACCAGGCTTTGCCTCCCAACATCACACCCAGCTGTAAATCCACCCGTGTACTAATCTGGAATCACATACTCATGATTCAGTCACCTCCCCAAAGCGCCCCCCAATGAGTGTATGAGGCTTTGAGGAGAGGATATATAAGCCATGACATTAAGAAAACTACAAATGGACATGTGTCCTTGAGTTTCCTAAGCCTGTACTTGTGAACTTTCAAGTGGCTTCTGGACTCAAAGGAGCAGATCATTCACACCAATTCTTTTATAGGTTCTGGAGAGAAACATGTTTTACCATGTTTGTCTGTTTTAAGATGTTTTATCATGTTTTGCTTTTTTTTTCCTAAAAATAGGACCTGGAAAGAAATTCCCAGAATATTCAGTTGTTAACAAGAACCTCAAAAGATATCTTGTTTCACCTTACTTGTCTTATATGTGTTTAATTTCTAGTACTCTCCACAAGTGATTACAGAAACCCTTCCACAAGAGGCTGGAAAATTCAGTGTAATACAAGACATGTGGTGACTGTAAACATCTTGTATGCCAAGAATCTACTGATGCAGAACAATCTCACATCATAAGGTCTCATATCTATACTTTACTATTTTTTGAAATTCTGTACATTAGAATTTTGAACGAGGATTATCAGGGCTCCTCTGCTCTGCATCTTAACAGTAGTAGCTCAGTCAGCTCTATTCATCTGACCGCTGGACCAGGCCTGAGATTCAAGAAAGCTTTATACCTGGCATCATGGTTTTTCCTTACATGGTCTCTCCTTCTCCTTGAGATATCTCATCCTTTCAAGTCCACGTGGCTGTCTCTCCAGTATAATAATTCACAACTCTTTGTAACATAGCACCTCACTCCCCAGGGACAAGAAGGAAAATCTAGGAATAACATGACTCAGAATAGGTACTTTGCCGTATCTTCCTCATTCTTTTCCTGATTCTGGACTTATCAATCTAATCCTATTCCCTATTTCTAACCCAGTGGAATTTAATGGACACTTGTATTCCAAAGTAGTTTTATTAATTCTTAAACTGAAAATCCCAAGTCTCAGAACAAGGTAGAAAGGGGTTATAACTTTTCACCCGTCAAAATAGTCTCAGAAAGTGAACTGCAATCCAAGTCCCTGAAAATTTCACTAATTATAGTGGTGTCTATAGGAGATATTTAAGCGCTAAAGACCACTCCCATGTCCTCAAGCTTTTGCTGACCCCTTTGCTAAGCATCCTCCTCCTCTTTGTTGTTTTCAAGCCCTTCACTCACCTGTCCCTTTTCTTAAGGATGCCATTACTTGGCAGGTCCATCTCATAAAGCCTCCACAGTTCACTTGGGGAGTCAGAATAGCACAAAGTAGATGACATCATTTGGCCCTGGATGGGGACACTGCAAATCAATTGACACTGCTATCACATGCTGAATGATTTTATTGGTACACTTTATACATACATTATGATCACATTCAACATTGGAAATTTGTACTTGTACATGACACATATTGATTCTCATTTTTCCCATTCTTCTGCCCTCCCTACAACCTTCTACCCCCTGCCTACAAAAGCTTTGATTCCTTTTTTCAATCATCACTTTTTTCTTTCCCTTCTTTACTTTCCCCTACTCTTCCTTTTCCTTTTCCCTTTGAACATTTTCTATTTCACAATACCTATCATATGTTTTGAAACTCATTTACAACTTCAGTTTCTCATACCAGAGAAGTGGTATGAACTTTACACATCTGTGCCTTGTTTATTTCACTTATGAGTATGACCTCAAGGTATATCCATTTGAACATAAATGACTCAGATGTAGCATTCTTTATGACTAATACTACATTTTATTAAAAAAAATTTGGCCAGGGATTTAGCTCAGTGGTTCTGGTATCTGCCTTGCAAGCACAAGGTCCCTACTTTGATCCCTGGTAACCACATACCACAATGGCCGGCATGATGACTCACACCCACCAGCAATTAGTACCACACACCACCGTGCTGGACATGGTGGCTCACACCTGTAATCCCAGCACTCAGGAGGCAGATGCAGGAGGATTGGTGAGTTCAAGGCTTGCCTGGGATACATAGTGAGCTCAGAGCCAGCCTGAACTACAAAGTCAGACCCTGTCTCAAAAAAAACAAAACAAAACAAAACAAAAAACATTGCAACCACTGTGGAGACTCCTCAAAAAACTAGGATTAGAGGTCTCATTTGACCCTGCTATTTCCCTGTCATATAGGAGAAATGTTTATAGGAGATCAGTTTGTAATCAATTTTGGGAACAGGCCACACACTGAGTTTTTAACACAACAGAAGTGTTCAGCTCTGTTCCTACTTTCTGTCAGTTATCTTTCCTCATTCCATAGTAAATAGACTCATATTGTTGTGCAGTATCTTTCTGTGTAAGGACTTGAGTAAAGTTCTCTAGCACACTCAGGGAACCATTGTAAATGTAAATTCACTTAATTCCATTCAGGGAGACACCAGCAACCTAATTAAGACATGCATATATTTTCAAATAAATCTTTTGAATGATGAATTCATAATTTTAAAACCTCTAAGACTGTTTCAGTTTTCTTACTTTCCAAATGTGCAAATATTGAATACTGTTAAAAATATCAATAAATTACTTCATAATTGGTAGGGAGAGAGGGACACTTCTACTCATTACGTAAGGTCTTTAACACTGAGTATCTTATAAAAGTTTTAACATTCTAATATTTTTGTGAACTTGATGTAATATTGATAAATAAATGCTTAAATAGCCACTGTTAAAAAATTTTCTTTTTGGTGTACAGAATAGAGAACCCAGGGCTTTTTTTTTTTTTTTTTTTGAGACAGGGTCTCACTTTGCAGTTCAGGCTGGCCCTGAGCTCACTATGTAGCCCAGGCAAGCCTCGAACTCAGCAATCCTCTGTCTCTGCCTCCTGAGTGCTGGGATTACAGGCATAAGCCACCATGCCTGGCACCCCAGGGCTTTTTTACCAAATGACATGCTAGGCTATTAACTGATTAAGAGACAGGGTCTTACTACGTCACTTAGTTGTTGAGGCTGGTCTCAAACTGATGATCCTCCCAACTCAGCCTCTTGGTGCTAGGATTCCAGGTGCACTACCGCTTCTGGCTTCCACTTGTCCAATTTGGAAGCAATATTTTGCTATACAACTCAAGTCTTACTGTGTTTCATTAGAAGGTACTAAGGATTTCTTCTGTTGTATTAGAAAAAGTCTGCAGATTTTAGATTTATTCTGATGGTCAACTGTAAGGTATGATTATATGTTCATAGCATACATATTAATTTCTTCTTTCTGTAAAATACTATTCATAATGGTCCCTGTATTTTCTCAATTTACTCTTTCAGCAAGTATACTTGGTGGAGGGAGTATATTGAGGAAAGAACAACAGTCCCACGTTTCTGTGAAGTATATGTTCTTATGAGAAAAGATAAATAAATACATATATGTTATAATTTTAGGTCAAAGATCTATGGAGATATAAAACAGAGAATTGGAGATGTAAGTCATCCAAGGCACAGAAAAATTGAATAGATATAGATGATGTTGTCACTTTAATAGTAGGAAGAAAGAGCCCTCTAATTTGAGTTACTGATGTACAGACAGAGCTCTGACTCTGTAATTGGTTATAGCATGATGGCACAATCCAGGTCTGGCTGAGCCAACTGCACTGCACGCCAGTCTCCTATGTCCTGAGAGAGCCCTTGGCCCTTGGTACACTAAGTTGAGACGAAAGCAAGTGTTGAGCTAATGAGAGCATGCCATGGCTGGAGACTACCCAATCCTCCCCAATTTGGGCCCCTCCTCTTGCAATCATAGACCAATCCCCAAAAGCCACTGAGCTACAGGTCCCATCAAACCCCTCCCACCACTTGTGCTATATAATGCCCTACACTGCATTCATTAAACAGAAGTGTTTCAGAAACCTCCCCAGAATCGGTGTGCCTTTGTGACTCTGTGACTCACCCTCCCATGTGCAGCTCCACGACAACGATAGTAATCAGATCAAAGGTGCAGAATTTGCACTGGTCTGTGAAAAGTTAAAATTGTGCACGCTCTAGGAGCACTAGGAAAACAAGAGTAAACAAAGGAAAAGTTAAGGAACCAAAATAGGAGAAATAAGTGTGAAAGTTTATAAAGTGACTTATTATGAGTTATCATATACATGACAAACTTTTAGATTAAATGCAAGGGAAATCACTGGTTGTACCACACTAAGAAATATTTATATGATCTATTTATTTGGCTACTTTAACTCTTGTCAGTTTTAAGTAGAAAGTAAAGTAAGAAACAAATTTGTGATAGATTTACAATGTGGTATGAGCAGTCTTCCTACTCAATCCATATGACCTGTTAAATTCCAGGGTTTTAAAAAAATATCTGTTGTGGGGCCGGAGGGTTAGCTCAGTGGTTCTGGCGCCTGCCTCGCAAGCACAAGGTCCTGAGTTCAATCCCCGCTAACCACATATAAAGCTGGGTGTGGAGACACGCCCACCAACAATCAACACCACACACCACAATGCTGGACGTGGTGGCTCACGCCTGTAATCCCAGCACTCGGGAGGCAGAGACAGGAGGATTGCTGAGTTCGGGGCGGCTTGCCCGGGCACCATAGTGAGCTCAGGGCCAGCCTGAACTACAAAAGCGAGACCCTGTCTCAAAAAGCAAAAAAAAAAAAAAAAAAAAAAAAAAAAAAAAAAAAAAAAAAAAAAAAAAAAAAAAAAAAAAAAAAAAAAAAAAAAAAAAAAAAAAAAAAAAAAAAAAAAAAAAAAAAAAAAAAAAAAAAAAAAATCTGTTGTACACAAAAGCAACATTTTAAGTCTCAATAAGCCCTGATAAGAGAGCTACAAAATAGGTACTTTGGGTTATAGAACCAGGTTACACACTATGTGGGAGAGAAATGTTTGTTGTAAAATGCACATCCTACTAAAGTATTGGGGCCTGGCAGAAATGATGCCCTCCCATGTGTTGGACTTGTGAGCAATGCTGGAATTGTTGAAACTTAATATCCTGATATTTGACAACTAGGAAGGAATTGTAGTGCAGTTTTGGCTGTGCACAGGGTAGTTACATCATATTATGTGATATTATGACAGTTTTATTGCCCTTTTTGAGATTAAGTATGGTTTAAGGAGATGTATTTGGTGTCAAATTGATAAGAGGTGAAATTAGACGGTCAGTCTTGATTTCACCCTGACTGGCTTGAGAGACACCTGGCAAACTGTAAGGGTTAAAGTAATGGTAAAGAGCTTGTGGCCTAGTGCAAGTATGAAAGAGGAATGTTAACCAGATGTCCTTGGTGATATAGTGTCCCCAAACAGACTCTGGCTCTTAAGACCCGAATTTGAATTTGACAAACGCATTGCTCACACAAGGAACTGACCCCTCCTTGTAAGACTTGCACGTGCAAATAGTTATATACCGACTTCTGGAAGGGGATGGTTCCCCTTATAGAATCTGGATGTGAACCAGGGAAAACTCCTAGCAGGGAAGCGCTTTTGTTTGGAGAGGCTATATAAACTAAAGGAACAAAGAAGCAGTAGGACTGTGGCAATGGAATATTATTCAGAGGACAAAGTAGACATTGATCTCAATGATGAGACCCTCCATGCTGTTACCCGTGTGGCAACATATCAGTGTTGTTTTGCTGGAGTGGTAATTATATTATATTCTCAAATAACTCTTGTAGTATTTACTATTTTACTTTTGTATACAAGAGAAAATTCTTATCTTCAGTGTGTTTCGGATTCATTTTGCAGATGGAGCCTCAATTCTATTCAAAGGTGCACTTAGCAAGTTTTCCCCTTTACTGAAACACACTCTTCTGGGTGTGTCAGGATGGATCATTTGAGGTATTATTTGGGGAATTATGACTGTTGAACCTAATAGTATCAAGATGATTAAATTTGGGATATATGCTTGGAATTGGTGGAACACACTTCGGGGTATATCTGGGCAGATCACAGAATTATTCTCTTGTCTAGAATCTTCCCTTTTCTGCTTTGATGCTGTTGATCCACTCATCTTCCTGTCTCTATAAACTAAGCAACTTTTCTGTGCTGTGCTCTTTTGCCATGGTGCTTCTGTAGTGGAGGCAGCCTACCATAGACTGAGTCCTCACAAAGTGAGCTAAATTGTCCACCTTTAAATTGTGTGCATAAAACAGTTTGTTTGAGCAAGGGAAAAGCATGGGGCATCTAATGTCTGTTCAATCAAATATCCTTTATTAGTTCATTAATTTCACCTACCAGGATATAAGATCTCACCAAAGAGCAAAGATTTAAAAAGTACCACATTTAGATTCAGCACTAAGCAGATTGTTCAGGGCCCCAAAGATGTGTTGTTCCATGACTCGCCTTAGGTGGAAGTACTTGTAGGGTTTATAGAAGCTTTCTCAAGTCATCTGATGGAGGAGGCATGACATAGCCAGGTCCAAAGGTAGATCACCCAGTGAGAAAGACCTTTGAGTACTGGACTTCAGCCAGGATCTTAAAATTTTTCAAGTTCCTCTGTGAACCTCCTTGTAAAAATCTCATTTTATCAAATAAACCTACTAAGTTTAGTAAAAATTTGCCATCCTTCATATTTAATCATCTTTGATATCTGATCCAATTTCTTTTTTTTGAGAGAGAGGGTCTCGCTTTGTAGTTCAGGCTGGCCCTGAGCTCACTATGTAGCCCAGGCAAACCTCAAACTCAGCAGTCCTCCTGCCTCTGCCTCCCGAGTGCTGGGATGACAGGCGTGAGCCACCACGCCCGGCATTGTGGTATGTGGTATTGATCGCTGGTGGGCGTGAGTCACCACACTCAGCGTTGTATGTGGTTACCGGGAATCGAACTCAGGACCTTGCACTTGCGAGGCAGGCGCCAGAACCACTGAGCTAAATCTCTGGCCCCTCTGATCCAATTTCTTAACCTCCACTTTCTCCAATACCGTAAGCGAAGTCTGGTGAAACTGGCTTTTCTTCAGTAAGAATCCAGATAGATTAGTTTAGCCAAATTTCCCACTACTTTTGGTTTCTTTTTAGTAATTTTCAATTTATTGACTTAGTCTTTGACTATAAATTGTTATTTTCATTCTGAATACAGAGTTAAGTTCAGTATCTTTTCCCAAATGCACGATTCTACTATAGTGGTCCTTATACTTTGTTAATGGTCCTGAATAAGTATTGCTTACTGTACTTAAATAAGTATCATTGAAGAATTTGTATTTAATTGCACAAAAATGTGCATAAATGTTTAAGAAGCTTTTTTAAATGCTGAAAAGTACAAACAATCCAAATGTCCACTAACTTATGAGAAAATTTATATTTTTAAATAAAATACATTAAAAGAGGAATAAACCCTGAAAACTTTATGCTAAGTGAGCAAAGCCATTTGTGAAGAATTGTATCACAAATGTACTACTACATGATATCCTCAGAGCAAGAGAACTTAGGAAAACAAAAAATTGATTGATAAGAGACAGGGGATATAGCTCAGGGCCACGTGTATGTGAGGTCCAGGGTTCAATTCTCATTACTGCAAAAAAAAGTAATAATGACTGCTTAGAGATGTGAGAAATGGAGGCCTTGAGTGCTGGGTAAGAGTTATTTTCTTTTAGGATGATAAAAACACTTATAATGAATTGTAATGATAAAGCACAATCCTTTGATTATGCTGAAAAAACACTGGTTTGTACTCTTTAAATATGTGAATCACAGAGGAGTAGCAATCTGTCATAAAGAAAAATAAATGAGTCATTTGTAGGAAAAAGAATGCATTTTGAGACTATAATGTTAAATGAAATAAGTAAAGCAATATATTTCTATATTACATGTTTTTTCCTACATTAAGAAATAAAAATATAAATAAAATTAGAATAAAAGATAGAGAATGGTAACTAGGGGTCAGCTCTTCCTTATGAGAAGGAGATCAAGATGAATGGGGAGGACAGTGAAAGGGGATGAAAAAAGAAATTAAGATGTGTTATGTACATGGACCAATTCCAAACAAGGAATGTAAGCATTATGTACTGCAAATATGTACTCAGAAAAAAAGTAAGTAAATAAAATAAAAATGAGATTTCTGTGAAGTACCGAAAGAAAGGATGAAATGAAAATTTAAAGTTGATTCCTCATGTACTACAACTCTAGGTAGTGACTGTTCTGTTCCCAGTGGGCACAACTTTTAGTAGGATAGTGGTATCTTAGGCACTTTGTCATCACTGAAGTATTCTAATACCTGGCACCTACACTTATGGGAAAAGAGTAACATTTGGTTATTAATTTATAGTGGAAACATAAATTGTCAAAGTTCAGACTGTACCCAGATTACCCAGAAGTGGTAAATTCTTTGCCAGATTGGTCAGTGACCTGAAAGAAGCAAGACTTAAAGATCAGGTAAGAATGTCTGAGAAGCATGTGATTAAGTTTATGTAAATGAACACAAAATATGTGGATCATTTGGCTTTGCATTAATGACCACCATGAATATTCAGCACTGTGAATAAAGAGATAGATATAGTGATCCTCATGGAAATCAACCAGCCTCTGTCCTAATGCACTCCATGTTTTTACAGAAGGAAACAAAATGAATAAATGTGGGCAGCAAGGGAGGAAAATAAGTGACCAAAGCTGATCTGGTTACTTTGTGCTGTTGAGTGTCTGACCAGCCTGAGAAATATCTCTTCAAGAGATTAATGAGTAACTAGGAGCAAGTTATGTCCTTTTCCAACTTAAGAGTGGGACAAATGTGTCATTATTTAGACTGATGCCTGAATGCAGGCCTACCTTTGTCCCAGCAGTGTCCCAGCACTACTAATCGATGCTTCACAGTGTACGACTCAGGAAGAAGAGACCTCAGCATAACACAAAAGTGAATGAAGGCATTTTCTATCAAAGGAGATGTAATAAAGGGGCCATAACTGTGGATTCTACTGCTCCTGCCTTCTAACAAATCATGAAGAAATGGGCAGGTAGAACATGAAGTGGCAGAAAAAATTCTAAGATGGTCCCCCAAGATACCTCACACACACACACACACACACACACACATATATGTGTGTGTGTGTGTGTATGTATATACATATATACATATATATGTATGTATATATGCAGACCTTGACATATACACAGCTTCTCCAGCTCATTCAGTAGAATTAATTTAGGTGTTGTTTGAAGGGATTTTTCATATGCCATTGATGCTTAAAATTAGCCCTAAATTGGATGATTATCTGCACAGATCTATTAACTTGAGCCCTTGCAAACAATATTTTTCTCAAGGGAAGTCAGAAATGTAAAGCTCCAGGACAATATGATGTATCGCTGCTGCCTTGAAGTTGGAAAGGGTACTTATGACAAAGGACATGATAACATGGATGAGAAGAACATGGCTCCCAGGTGAGATTTAGCAAGAAAACAAGGACCTTTGTCCTAAGCCTACAAGGAACTAAATTTTACAAATAATCTGAATGAGCTGGGAGTAAGCTTTTTCTCCTGGAGCCTCAAGAAGAGAGATCAGCCCAGTTATTTCAGGCTTTCAATACACCAAGTAAAAATAAGTTACGCTGAACTTCTGACCTACAGAATTGTGAGATAATGAATGAGAGTTGTTTTAAAACACTGTTTGTTGTGTTTCATTTCTCAAGGAAAACTAACACAGTTAACCTCTTAAAAGTTTACTGAGTTGGGCATGGTGGCTCACACCTTTAATCCCAGCACTCAGGAGGCAGAGGCAGGAGGATTGCTGAGTTCGAGGTTTGCCTGGGCTACATAGTGAGCTCAGGGCCAGCCTAAACTACAGAGCAAGACCCTGTCTCAAAAAAAAAAAAAAAAAGAAAGAAAAGAAAAGAAAAAAGTATATTGAGAGTGCCAGTATTAGAGCGTGTAGCAATCCTTTTAAAGTATAGTATGTCTATGCAAAAGAAAAATACAGGGGATATTTAAATTTCAAAATATTAATTTTAGTAAAAGACACACTATTATTGATCTCTTTCAAAGTAACCCTCTTTGTTTAGACCCATTTGGTTTGTTCTTGGCACTTTCTGAAGAAGTTCTGGGAGGCCTTTCTCCACTTGATCTTAACCAAAAGGCCGAGAAGAAATAGGGAGGCCTTTCTCTTAAGTATCTTTAGTTGTGATGCTATATCTTTCTTGATAGTGTCCTGGATGGATTTAATGAGTTCATCCTTCAGGGTCATTGTGACTTTTGCAGAGCTAGATGTTACCCAGCATTAAACATATTAGTTATATAGTATGAATGAGAATACACTGTAATGTTTTTCTGGGCCTTCTTTTCTGTAGGCTGGAACTCAATAGTAGCATTAATTATATTTCTGAGCACACTTTATAATGACACTCATGAACGAGAACTTCCAAAACTGCTTCAGGAAGTGAAAAGAATGTTGGCTTAAGTATGTTTATAGCAAGGAGTATTTTGAGGGAAATTCATAGCAGTGTGTCTTTTCCTGTAACAAATTTATTGTATTTAAACAACTGTTGTATAGTTCAATCATGTCTCAAATACATAGATCTGATAGCCATACATTTTGCTGTGTCTATCAATCAGTAGAATAATTGGGTGCGAGAGCAGAGGCGAGGAGTAGAAATGGATTCTCTCACTGTCATTTGTGGTAACTCCCTTCAAAATTTATAGCTTTACCTCTATAACTTTAGGTGCTTTGGATTAGAGTTCTTGGATAGTGATACTGTCTATAAAGGAAAGAAACACAACTTGTGTTCCACTAACGCTAAGGCTATAATGACCAACTCATCATTCATATGTACATAATGCCAGAAGAACTGCAGACAATGACCTTAATTTGCTGGCAAAAACTGACTCATTTTCATAGAGAGATAGGGCTGCTGCTGTTTAATGGTGATAGAAGCACTTGTGCCTTATTCTCGTCAAAATACAACACTTTTCTTTATCCCCAAGTCTGTCCTCAGACTATGTGGGTTTACCAACCCAAAGCTTCTATGTGAATCTATTTTCCCTTGCCTAGTGGTATAGCCTCTTGTTTGGTTTCTCTGATCTACTCTTTTGCTCAACTCTCCATTCCTCACAAACTAACTACATAGTCATTTAAAAATGTTTTAGGTTATTTTTTCCAGTTCAGAACTTTCTGAAATTTTCTGTATTAATTTGGGTTTCTCCAGAATTGAAACCTGATTAAAAACTAAAGTGGGAAGAATTTACTTGGGGGTTATCCCACGGAACATTCACAGGGGACTAAAGAAGTAAGACAAAAAAAGGGAGGAAACTATGCATAGTATGTTACTAAGCAAGTTGTCACTATGACCTTGTGGAAATTAATGCTATAGGGATTACTAGAGGCCAGTATAGAGCATATACCTCAGTTATTCTACTGGAAGAAACAAAAAAAAGGGCACTCGGGTTGCTACCACTGTGGTCCCTGTGGACTCAGCTACTATTCCACCATGTATCAGATATTTGTTTTACCCATGTGACACTGTTTTATTGGGGGGGGGGCGTTATATAGGAGTTATGGCTTTATGGAAGCATCCACCCAGATTTCAAAAGACAGCATAGGAAGCCAAGCAGAAGAGCATAGTGTCTGACTGGAGTTCATAGTAAAGCAGTATTCGAAGTTGTGAGAGAGAAATCACAGATACAGTGGAGATTCCAGGAAGTGGAGATGGCAGGAATGCTGCACACCCTTGGCAGTGCCAGCCCAAGAGAAAGACCCTGTGGGCTGCAACCTGCAAGGCCACAGGGCAGGGTTGTCCAAGTTCTAGGTAGCTCACATCTCATCACCACCTGCTTGGAGGTTCTGATCATGGTTCTCCAGGACTTAATGCCTGTCCTGCTGGTTTTTGGACTTGGCATTTAATTCAGTTCCTTTCTGTGTTCCTCTTTTTCCCTTGGGGAATAAAAAAAAGTTTATTCTGCATCACTGTATATTGAAAGTATTTAACTTTCTTTTTTATTTTTTATGGAAGGTCACAGCTAACACTTTGCCTTCAGTATCATAGGAGACTGTGTGGACATGTAGAGTTGATTTTTATGTTTGGTAAAAGGAAAAAAAAATCTGGTTTCAGTCTTATATAATCTCTAATTTTCCCAGAATGATTTATTGAAGACACTGTACATGATGTGCCTGGAAACTTTGTTAAAGCTCAGTTTGGTATATAAACAGATTAATTTTGAGGGGTTCTGTTCATTCTAATGTTTTATGTGTTTGTTTTTGTGCCTATACCATTTTAAAAATTACTATAGCTTTATAAGATGTTTTTAAAGTCAGGTATTATGATGCCACCAGTTTTGTTTATTTTTGTTCAGAATTGTTTTGTCCACTGAATTTTTATGTTCCATATAGATCTGTGGTTGTTTTTTCTTTTTCTTTTTTTTTTGCTTTTTGGAGACAGGGTCTCGCTTTGTAGTTCAGGCTGGCCCTGAGCTCACTATGGTGCCCAGGCAAGCCACCGCGAACTCAGCAATCCTCCTGTCTCTGCCTCCCGAGTGCTGGGATTACAGGTGTGAGCCACCACGCCCAGCATTGTGGTATGTGGTGTTGATTGTTGGTGGGTGTGTCTCCACGCCCAGCATTATATGTGGTTACCGGGGATCGAACTCAGGTCCTTGCGCTTGCGAGGCAGGTGCCGGAACCGCTGAGCTAACCCTCCGGCCCTCTGGTTGTTTTTTCTATATCAGTGTAGAATGTCATAGGTATTTTGATAATTGCATTGAATCTGTAGATCCCTTTGGATCACTCAATGATAAAATTTTGTTGTCAACTTAGTTGGCTTGAGAGATGTCTCAGAGGTTAGTGAACAACACACTTCTGAGTATGTCTAAGTGGGTCATGGAGGCATGACCTTAACCCATATATCAGGTCCCTGCTGTGTGCTCCCTAATCAGGAAGTAAATAGTTTTGTTCCACCATGGTCTTCTGGCATAATATTTCTGCCTTAGAACCAGACAACCTTGGAATAAAATGCTGAAACCATAAGGTAAAGTGAACCTTTCTCCCTTCAAGCTGTGTCACTGCCCTCTCAATGAGAAGCTCATAAAGGTAAGGTGCTCATTCTAAGAATATTAATTATTCAAGTCCATGAGTATGAGATATCTTTCTTTTTATTGCACCTATAATTTTGGTCATCAAAGTTTTATAATTTTCATAGTAGAAATCTTTCACATCTTTCTTTAAATTTTCCTTTTTGTTTTTGAGTCATAGTCTCAGGCCCATATTGATCCTGAACTCCTGGATTCAAGGGGTCCTTCTTTCTCAGCTGACACTACAGGGACATTCATCTTCCACTTTTGGTGGGGATTGAATTACATAGTGAGCGCAGGGCTAGCTTGAACTACAAAGCCAGACCCTTTCTTAAAAAAAAAAGGAACTGGTGATGTGATCCATGAAGGCATAAAAACATACTTTTTTAGCATGAGAGTCTTGATAGGTCAATTCTGTCATGATTAAAACCAGTGTAAAATAAGTGCAGTTATTATGGCATGTAAGTTGTTCAGAGACTCAGGGGTGCTGTCCTAAAAGATCTTTACTGTGACTAAAATGTTTATCTGGGGAGTATAATTAACATTAAGTAAAAGTTAGAGATTTTAGTTACAGCTTGGCAGAGCTATTTACTAACAGATTTCAGTGTGATAGTGTGTGGTAGTTTTTCACTTTATCCAAAGTTACAGAAAATTAAGTTAAACTAAAGTTACTAAAATTAAGTTAACTAAAAGAACTTAAATTAATCAGAAGGAGAGCTTGTAATATGAGGTCCATTTTGTAATGCATTTGGGGCAGCTAGCTATGCTCTTTCTTAGAAGAGAGGCACACTTCTGTAAACTACCATATATCACTAAATTATAGGCTCTGTGGACTGGATGCCATTTGTTCCAAAGGCAGAACTGAAGCAAAGGCAGCCCCCGAAAAAAGGGAGAGTAAAAACAGGAAGCATTATTCTGGTGGCTGATTGATTGTGTCAGTTTGAAAAGTTAATTAGGAGGAATTGAACTAAACGGCTCAGCAAGTCCACTCCGGGGTGTGGAGGACACAGCCCAGGGCTGGATGGACTAAAGGGGAAATGAGGAAGGACAGAGCTGCCACTGTGTCTTTGGAGGAGCTCCAGTTTTCATGTCAGACATCATCTCCTGGCTTCCAGTGTGGCCCAGGCCTTTCTGCCACGGATCCTCCAGGCCTCCAGCGTAGACTGTGTAGCCTTCCATCGCAGACCTACCGGCCTCCTGATGCTGACTCCCTCAGACTGCAGAGATCTCCAGACCTTCAACTAAGGATTTCAGCCCCCAGTGTGCAGACAAATCCTCTGCGCTGTACAGCAATCTTATAAATTCACATACATTTGTGTATCACGTTAGATCTGATTCTGTAGTAAATAGTGACTAATACAGCTCTGTTAAACAAAATTTTGTTTCTCAAAAGAGGCAGTAAGCTGTTTTTAGGTTGTAGGATGTAGCTTGCCAACCTTTCGTTAAAGGATTGGAAACAGAGAAGATAAAATCAACCTTTGAGGGATTTCCATTTTGGCAATTCACAAAACGTGGCGGGGGCTCAGGGCTTCTGTATTCTCCATTTCTGTGCTCTTTGTCTCCGTCTGAGTATGGTACTGGTCAATTGCACCTACCAGTCTCTAGAATTACTACTTTGAAAGGAGTAGACTGGCAGATAGGTCACTATGAATTATTAGCTGTTGGCCCTCTTGAGAGTCACACAGAGAACTAATAATATTCTACTGTGTTGTGCTGTTTGGTATGTGAGGTACATTAAATGCATTCTTGAGTTGCAGTATGTTCAGCTTATGATGGATGTAATGGGATGTAACCCTATTAGAAACTGAGGAGAATCTGTAGTTCCTTTCTTGCTTTTTATCTTCTAAAATAAGCTAGTCTATAAAGTTAAGGATAAAAGACAAAAGAATCTCAGTCTTAGTATAGAACACAATTAGGAGTGTTGTTCACAAGGAAAGCACAATTTCTGTCTAGGGGATTGTAGCTAATTTCAAGTAATTACTACCATAAGAAAATGCCCAGTATTGCCAGAGTATGCTTTTGTTTATTTGTTGTGCATTTTTCCAAGAATGGCAAAAAAA
>PVIC010012775.1:10934-39063 GCA_004025085.1 Thryonomys swinderianus | reverse complement strand
CCAAAAAAAAAAAAAAAAAAAAAAGAAAAAGACGCTTTAAAAAAGTAAAAGATCGTTTAAAAAAAAAAAAGGCCAATATAAAACTGAGCAAATAAGAACAAATAATTCTCTTAGGACATAGAAAAAGATAATTAAAAAAGGAAGAGGGCCGGAGGGTTAGCTCAGTGGTTCCGGCACCTGCCTTGCAAGCGCAAGGTCCTGAGTTCAATCCCCGGGAACCATATATAATGCTGGGCGTGGAGACTCATGCCCACCAACAATGAACACCGTATACTACAATGCCGGACGTGGTGGCTCATGCCTGTAATCCCAGCACTCGGGAGGCAGGGACAGGAGGATTGCTGAGTTTGCGGCAGCTTGCCTGGGCACCACAGTGAGCTCAGGGCTAGCCTGAACTACAAAGCGAGACCCTGTCTCAAAAAAAAAAAAAAAAAAAAAGGAAGAAGAGAAAAAAAGACATATGAGGGATCAGCCTAATTTGTTTAACAATAGATTTTTTAAAAGTTCCAGAAAGAGAGAACAGGGAAAAACAGAGATGAAGACTTTGAAGAAACAAAAACAGTCTATGAAAGATGGAAGGTCCAATTAGGCACAAAACAGGGAATGACAAAAGACCCATCTAGACATTTTTGTGACACATCAGTGTCAAGGACAGAGAAAAGATCCTCAAGGCGTCCAGAATCCAAACAGTACCATCCTCAAACCATGAAGGGCAAGACCATAAAACTGTGCCTTTGAAGCTTTGAGGGATAATTTTGGATCTAGAAATGTATGCACCATTATGAGGTGAAAACTAAATGGATTTTATGTATTTATTTATTTTTGGTTTTGTTTTGTTTTCCTTTGGTACTGGGTATTGAACTCAGGACTTGCACTATCTAGACAGGTTCTGTGTAAAAGCGTTTTTTTTTTTTTTTTTGGTTATCTAAAACACATCCCCTGCTGAAGATGTGTTAGGAATGCAACTCAATAAAAGGAGAAGTAAGTCATGAACAAGGAATGCATCAGACCAGCACACCAGTAGACTGATCTGGAAGGCCAGAAATCTTCAGATGAGGCAGGGACACACCTCAGCCTTGAGGGCAATGAAGCAGGAGAGCTTTGTAAGAGACTTCAAGGGGAAAAAAGGGCACAGTGTTTTGAATTTAGCATGAAAAGCCAGGTAAATGTTGGGATATGGAGAAGGCATGTTGTTCTTTGGTCTAAGAAAAAAGAAGAGAAGAAAGAAAAAGGCAAGCTTAGCATGTGGCTCAGTGGTACAACACTTATTCAACTGTGTGAAGTTTGGAGTTCCATCCCCAGCACCACCATGCCTCACACACAAAGGCAATTATAAACACAAAAGATAAAAAATATAAGCCAACATCTTGGCTCAAATATGAAACAAATAAATTTTGAGCAATTCATGGAGAACAATCTTTTTCTTTAGGGACACTAGAGTTAATAGGAGAGAACACTACCCTATTAAGTTGTTAAACAAATACAGTGGTACCTTGGTTAATGAACTTGATTCATACAACAAATTCTTTTTACCAGAATCATGGAAAGAATTAAGTTCATAAACCAAGGTTACCCCTGTAAAACATACAGCCATGATCAGAAAATATTGTGGTTGATCTTGAGCCTTTGGAATCAACCTAAATGCAAATCACACAAGAGTAAATATTTTCAATCTGTTCTTACTGTAGCCAGTAATCTAGACAACACAGAAGGTAAAGGCCCAGCTGTTGTGGTTGAATAGGAGGAAGACCAAGGAAAGACTGGGACCCTCATCTCCTGTTGTGGGCTGAGGATGGATGGAGGGTGGGAAGGAACGCAGAAATTTAGGCACGATGTATTATTTAATGTAGTTCTCGAGGAGAACCTAAAAGAATGATAAGATGGTAACAAATAGTGGTGGAGGGTTGTGTTTCTGCCCCAACCTGACCCAACGCTTGCCACTTGCCCAAACTCACCTCTTGCCTTCCTCTTGCCCATCTTGAGGCTGTGTGACACTGGCCTTCCTGAGGTTCCTCCAACTCACCAAACCTGTTCCTATTCAGGGCTTTTTGTTTTTTTGAGACAGGGTCTCGCTTTGTAGTTCAGGCTGGCTTTGAGCTCACTAGGTAGCCCAGGCAAGCCTCAAACTCAGCAATCTTCCTGCCTCTGCCTCCCGAGTGCTGGGATTACAGGCGTGAGCTACCACACCCAGCACAGTGGTAAGTAGTACTGATTGCTGATGGGTGAGTCACCAAGCCTGGTATTGTTTTATATAGTTACTAGGGATGAACCAGGGACCTTGCCCTGGCTAGGCAGGCCCTGGAACCCCTGAGCTAAATCTCCAGCCCCCAGGGCACTGTTCTTGTATAGCTGGTGGAGACACACTTGGAGGTGAGCTTCCACCAAAGCACATCTCCCTTGGCCACAGTAGTTTACCCTTTCTTTCTTTTCTTTCCCTTTTTTTTTTTTCCGGTACTGGGAATTGAATTTAGGCCCTTGTACATCCAAGGTTAGCGCACCCGCTCAGATTACCCTTTCTGAGCTACAAGGCCAGCCAGTGCTGAATGACCTTTCCTTTCCTTTTTTCCTTCCTTCCTTTACTTTTTTTTTTGGAGATGGTCTTGCTTTGTAGTTCAGGCTAGCCCTGAGCTCACTATGTAACTCAAGCAAGCCTGGAACTCTCAGTAATCCTGCCTCTGCCTCCCAAATGCTGGGATTACAGGCTGAGCCATCACACCCAGTGGTACTGATTGCTGGTGGGCATGAGTCACCATGCCCAGCATTGTGGCATGTGGTTACTAGGGTCAAACTTGGGGACCTTGCACTTGGTAGGCAGGCGCTGGAACCACTGAGCTATAATCCCCAGCCCTGTCATTTCTTTCTTACCATGCCTGGGGGAGGGATGAGTCTTTCCCTAGTCCATCAGTACACATATATCTTTAGACTTTTTCTTTTTTTTTTTTTTTTTGAGACAGGGTCTCGCTTTGTAGTTCAGGCTGGCCCTGAGCTCAGGCAAGCCTGGAACTCAGCAATCCTCCTGCCTCTGCCTCCCAAGTGCTGGGATTACAGGCATGAACCACCATGCCCAGCACTAATCTTTAGACTTTTTCTTTATATAAAAGTTTCCAAGTAGTACAGAATGTTCCCATCTTGGTTTTTTCTTGGTTTCTTCTAATATTAACATCTTATATAAGGAAGCCACAAATATCAAAGCCAGGAATTTAATTCTGGCACAGATCCTTCTACTAAATTATTAGACTTTTTATTCAGACTTCAGCATTTCCTTCCTAATGTCCTTTTCTGGGTGCACATCACTCCAGGATCCTGCACTGACTGAGTTGAGGGTCTCCTTAAGCTCCTCCTATCTAGTCAGTTCCTCACAATTTCCTTATCTTTCAGGAGCCTGATACTAGAAGACATTTTTCAGTTATCTTTGGATTTGTCCAATGTTTCCATGTCTAGAGTGAGATTATGCACTTTTAGCAAGCACACTACACAAGTGACTTTGTGTCCTAGCATGGATTGGGTGGTACAGGCCACATGTAACTGGATGTTCTCTGAGTTTGATGCCATTTAGACTTAGCAGTTAATGATAGAACAGCAAAAAAGCCAATTTAGAGGTTAGCAATGCCAGAGGAAAAAATTATCCCACCCATGTAGGATAAACAGCAGTGATTGATAATTCTAAACAGGCAACCCCAAATATTTTAAAGAGGGCGCCAGTTTCCCTAAGATAAACAACAGCGTTTCATGTTCTAAAATAGGTTCCATTCTCCTGGGGTGGAGGCCTAGGACTTTAACTCACCTCCCCAGAAAAGAATCTAGGTCAAAAATTCCTGTACAATTGTTACTGACTTGATTTCTCATTGAATCCCCATTTAATCAATGTTACCTGAGCAATTATACTTGTTAAAAATCTTATTGATTGATGATAGTTTTATCTGTTTTGTGTGGTTTCTCATTGGATCAATGTTACCTAAGCTACTGTATTTGCAATGTTACTGGTTGACTAATTTTGTCCCACTTCAGACCCACCCCACCTCGTGGCTCTGTTCCATAAAAACCCCCTTAAAAAGGCCATTATGGGTTACCATCTTACCAGGTTCCCCCTTCTGCCTCTCTTAGGCAGAAGCTTTTTTTCTCAATAAAATTTTCCTACTTAAACCTCCGTAGTTCCTAAAATTCATTCTTTGATTTTTAGAGAACATGAACTTGCGTTTCAGGTTGGGAGCTAAGCCTTGCTCCCCTGCATCAATAGATTAGGTTTCTCTGAGGTGAATGGATCTAAACTGTGTGTACTGGGATTAAGGATGTGATGCTGGGATGAAGGGCACCCCACCCTGGATATGAGTGCTACCTGCCCAAAGGGTAGCAGTAGCCTGGATGGACTATAAGGGACAGAAGGAAGGTTCTGCTACCTGCTCCTACTGCTTGCCTCTTCCCCTCTTCACTGTCTTCTGCTGGGTTGCCATGGACTGTTTCTCCTCTGTGATGCCCCTCTGCCATGCCACCCTGCCTTGGAGCCAGCCAATATCACAGCTTACAAACTGTAAACAGAAGTAAATTTTTCCTCTTTGAACTTTGAGTGTCAAGTATTTGTCTCAGCAACGAAAAAAGTAACAGAGATTTTGGTACCTAGTGGGACTGTTGCTGTGACTGTACCCTATCCTGTGGTTTAGGAGCCTTTGGAACTAGCTTGTAGGAAAGTTTTGAAGATGCTGGCTGAAGAAGCCCTTGAATGCTTTAAGCTGTTCGTGATGGAACATTCTGGTCAGCTCAAAAGATCAGCATGCCTAGAAATGCTGCAAGATGAGGCTTAGGAGCTTTTTGGGAAGAATTATGTTGGCCAGTGGACTCTGAACCACGTGTGCTCTTCTTTGGCAGAAAATCTGTCTGCATTTTGATCTTATACAGAGACTTTTCCTGAGACTAACTGTGACAGACTAATCTGGTAGGAGAAATTTCAAGGCAGTCTAATGTTGAGGTGGTGGCCTGGCTATTGAGCTAGATCTATCCTGAGAATCAAAAGCAAAGAACTCCTCAGCAGGATGACTATATATAGTGAGTTTGACCAGAAAGGAAGCTCCAGTAAAGTTGTGGACTGCAAAAATAGAGAACTTGGTTGCTGAGAAGGAATAGGACAATGGAAATGATGGCCTCAGAACATCATAAGAACCAGCAGGACTCTAGCCTTTGCATCTTCAAAGTTGCGAAGATGAAGACTGCTTTGTAAAGAGAGTGCCAGAGCACCATATTTCAAAAAGGCAGAGGCCTAGGAAAGCTCTTCCTTAGGATTTTGTTCTTAGTGCTCAGC
Source organism: Thryonomys swinderianus (assembly GCA_004025085.1). Taxonomy (NCBI): domain Eukaryota; kingdom Metazoa; phylum Chordata; class Mammalia; order Rodentia; family Thryonomyidae; genus Thryonomys; species Thryonomys swinderianus. The sequence continues at coordinate 33,770 of PVIC010012775.1, read as the reverse complement.
AATCCAAGTACTCGACCCCCTCAGCCAAGAGAGAAGGAAGCCTGGCTACTGCTCCAGCTGGCAGCAGACCTTGGCATCAACCACACGGTACTGGCTTTAGGTGTATGCAGAATACAAGAACTGTGGGGTCAGGAAGGCTTCCACCTAGATTCAGAAGAAGACCTCAGAGCCAGACAGTATGCCTCTGCGAGGTCAGGGTGTAAAGCTGAATCTGAAGCCAAAGGTATGGTGGAGACCCCAAAAGGCTGCGAGGTCAGGGTATAAAGCTGAATCTGAAGCCAAAGGTATGGTGGAGACCCCAAAAGGCTGCAGGAGCCGGGAATGTTGATTCTCTGAAGATAACTGCAAGGAGTGAGCAGAGCCAGCCCAAGAGAGAAACTGTAAGAGTTACAACTATTTGCAGTGCCCTAGGAACGCAGCAACCAAAGCTTTGGAATTCACTTGTTGGGCCAGGGATGTGGCTCAGTGGAGCTGCCTCCTGCCTGGCAAGTGCAAGGTCCCAAGTTTGATTCCTAGTACCACACACATAAAAAAAATGGTATTCACATCTCGCCATAGATGCTGGACATGGAGCTACAGGACTCGATGATTTCCCTGCAGGATTTTGGACTTGGTTTGGTCCCGTTCCTTTGTATCTCCCTATTTGTATCTTTTGCAATGGAAGCATCTATCTTGTGCCATGTTATGTAGGAAGTGTTTAACTTCCTTTTCATTTGCACAAAGGGATCACAGCTGAGCTTGTTTTAAATCTCAGCGGAGACTTGGGACCTGGACTTCTCAGCCATGCTCAAACTGTTAGGAAGTTGGCAACTCTTAGAGAAGGACTAAATGGCTTTTGCATGAAGGAATGCACATGAATTTTTGGGGGCCAGGGGCAGAATGTTATGGGTAGTATCTAGATGTCCTCCCAAAGACTCATTTTCATAGATAAGACTTCTCTGAGGTGAATGGATTTAGGGTGTGATGCTGGGATTAAGGGTGCCCTACCCTGAGTATGAGATCTACATATCCAAAGGACAATAAGGGACAGAAAGAAGGTTCTGCTGCCTGCTGGTTACTAGTTTGCCGCTTTGCTGTCTCCTGCTTGCTTACCATGGACTATCTGACCCCTGCCTTGGAGCCAGACCACTACAGGGTGAAACCTTTACTGTGAGGGGAAGTAAACCTTAGCTTCTTTTAACTTTGGGTGTGGGGTATTTTGCCTCAGCAATGAGAAAAGTAATTAAAACAGTGCCCTTGCCACAGGGGCAGGTGGGAGTACATTCTTCAGATAGACATGTACTCAGTCAGCTCGGCTCCTGCAGACCTGGATGGCAGTTGGACAAGTCTAGAACAGTCTCCTACCTTGACACATACCTCTTAGTATCCAGGCTCAGCTGCTGAGCTCTCAGAGCCAAGAGGTAGCAGCTTGGAGGAGAATGCTGCATGACTGGGCCAGCAGCTGCAGTCCAGGCGCTGCTCTGCCTTGTGTCTGGGTGCCTTGGGGCGCATCTGTGGAACCCGGGAGAAAACAGGCTGGAAGGCTGGAACCCTAACCCTGGCATGTGCTTGTTACAAGAGACCAAATTTATACTTCAGAACAGCGGTTACTCATTTTGGTTTTGTCATTAGATGTCACCAAAGGATTTTAGTGGTATACAAGAGTGTCAGTTTCTGAAGCAGATTAATTTCACTAGAGAAAGTTACTGAAACACTTTGAGGTGCTTCAGGTGTCACCTCACTGCAGAGACCAAGGCTGCTTCCTCAGGGCGACTGAGGTCTTCCTAGGAGGATAATTTCAGGGGGCTGGTGACTCAGCTGCAGCCCTGACCAGCTCCAACTACAAGCAGTAAGGTTGATGGTACATGCTTAATATCAACATCAGAATACCTCTAGCATGGACACTGAGCACCGGGATAAGAACTTCAGTGGGAATTTGTCTGTCACTGGCAGACTCCAGAGCACCAGCATTCTTACAGCAAACCCAATTCCACACTTATTTAAAAGGCCACTCATCGCCCTACACCAATCTTACATTTGCTGTTATTCCTCTTTTCTGTCTTAGCCCAAACTGCCAAGTCACTTTTTTTTTCTTCTGGTATCAGGGATAAAATTCAAGATCTTGTGCTAGTGAAGCAGGCGTGGTGCCATTGAATTAAATTCCTGATCCTGACAACTCACTTTTTAAAAGAACTACATAACTTTCCTAGCATGCTCAAGGCCCTAGGTTTAATCCTTGGTAAAAAACAAAACAAAATTTAGAGTAACTGTCAATTCACTACTTAAAGAGAAGGAACAGGCAGGTGTGGTGATGCACATGGTGGGGAGAAAGAGAGAGAGAGAGAGAGAGAGAGAGAGAGAAGGAATACAGGGTATGAAAATAACATCTAGACTTCAAAATAGATTGTCTATGGTTACCAGGTGTTGCATTTGTCATCAGCCCGGACCCACTAAGCAACACTTCTCTTCAAATTACTTTTCAAGACATTAAGAACTAACTCCCTTGAGGACTGGGGAACAGGGAGTTCAATGGTTTGGCACTTGCCTAGTATGCAAAAATGCCTGGGTTCAAACCTCAGCACTGCAAAAGAGGAAAACAAAACAAAACACTCTTGAGCAGGAGACATGAGGGCACAAATAAGCAAATGCTTTGCTTCTGGGGCAGGTACCAAGCCTGGGAAGTCAGGAAGAAAGATCTACCTTTAGAAGACAAGCCTTTGAATAAAGAAGACAACAGCAAGAGGAGGCCACACTCAGGCCACCCAGCTTTAGGTTTTGCTTTCCAAGCTTAGCCCGCTTATACTCATCAGTGGTTCTATGATTGTCAAGTTACTACACATAGCATGGCCCATTCTGATTCCACACAGAAGAAACGATACGATTTGTTCTCTTACACTGGGCTTGCCCAGTTCAGCCTAACATCTGCGGGTACCACCCATGTCACAGTGTGTATCAGTCACTTGTTCCCTCTGATTGCAATGTGGTGTTCTGTTGTGTGGCTAGACTATAGTTTATCTGTTCACTACTGTTAGTGGATGTTTGGCTTATTTGCAGTTTGACGTTTGAATAGAACCACTATGGATGCTTGGGTACAAGTCTTATTGTTTTCATTTCCCAATAAGACAGCATTTTCATAAACTATCTACTTTGACATTCTGGATATTATTCTGGACCAAGATTCTCTCAGCAGAAGAAACAGGCATGTGGAGGGTGAAGAATGCCGCCCACAGTTAGTCAGGTTTTAATTACTAATTAGTCTGAGCTGAAGTGAGTTGTGACTTAGGCAATACATGTGCCAGGCAGTAAATTCAAAGGCATTAAACGGTGCAACAGGAAGCCTCTCAGTCACAAGGGCACCTTTCCAGAGGTGTATGTTCATTTGTAACCTTCCAGAAACATTTTGTGCTTATCAACATGTAAGTAACTTCCTTTCCCCTCCTTTTATTTTTTATTTTTTTATTTTTTGAGAGAGGGTCTCACTTTGTAGTTCAGGCTGGCCCTGAGCTCACTATGTAGCCCTGGCCACCTTGAACTCACAGCAATCCTCTTGCCTCTGCCTCCCAAGTGTTGGAATTACAGGTGTGAGCCACCAGGCCCGGCATTGTGGTATCTGGTACCAGGGATCAAACTTGGGACCTTGAGCTTTCTAGGCAGATGCTGGAACCACTGAGCCAAATCCCTGGCCCTCCCCTGCTTTTACATATGTGATATCCTGTTCATAATGCTATAATCCTTGTTTTTTACTGTTAATAATACATTTTGATGATCATTCCACCTTGACATTCAATGAGTTGTTGGAGGCGATTGAAAGGTAGGAGTTTTCCCAGCACTGGGAGATGATGGCAAGAGGCTCATGAGTTCAAGGCCAGCCTGGGTTACCCCGGTACCCAGTGACTTCAAGGACAACCTGAACTACCTAGTGAGACCTGTTTCAAAAAACAAAACAAAACAAAAACACCACAAAGCAAAACAAACAAACAAACAAAAAAGGTAAAAGTAAATGCCAGACGTGGTGGCTCACGCCTGTAATCCCAGCATTCGGGAGGCAGATTCAGGAAGATTGCTGAGTTCGCAGCAGCTTGCCTGGGCACCATAGTGAGCTCAGGGCCAGCCTGAACTACAAAGCGAGACTCTGTCTCAAAAAGCAAAAAAAAAAAAAAAAAAAAAAAGGTAAAAGTAGATGGTATTACCTGAAAAACAGGAACACAGAGCAGACATAGGGTGACACTATAAAGGTCCCAATGTCACGGAGTTCATGGCCTTGGCAACGGTAGTGGTTTCACAGGTGTACACTTAGGTCTAAACTCACAAATCGCCTGCTTCAAATATGGGCAGTTAAATGTAGGTCAATAAAGCAATTTAAAATAGCGTTCAATCACCCAAGGACTCCACTTATCAGATAGGATCTAGCAATTTGTAGTATCCATCCAAGAGCAATGGAAATATGCTCATACCAAGACGGACACGGAGCTCAGAGTTTTGTCCCTAATAGCCCAACCTAGACACCCACCAAAAGGAGAGTAACTCGGGACAGGCTGTGTGGTCCACGTTGTGGCAGAAGTCCCCCAAAGCCTCCTGTAGTCTTTTCTGAAGGTAGCTAAAGGTAGAATGTGTGATGCTAGGATTAAGGGCATGTGATCACTAAACCACTCTGTGTGAGTGATGGGTTTGGGACCTTCCTAGTCCAGGTAGTCTGAGTCAGATAAAAGGAGCAGAAAGACACTGTTAAGGTCCCCCATGAACTGTTTTTCCTCTGCGATGCCACTCTGCCACGTGCCACCCTACCTTGGAGCCAGCCGATTATGAATTTAAATGTCTACAACCTATGAGCTAAATAAACCCTTTCACATTCCCTTCATATGTGAAATATTACATGAAATGAAGCCACCGAGGCCAAAAGCAGATCAGCAGTTTCCTAGGGCCAGAGATCAAGTAAGGACTGCTGGCTAATAGGCTTAGGGAAGCTGAAGGGTGATGGAAAGACACAGAATTAACATTGCTTCTCGGTGTGTGGCTGGATTTAGGTTCTTCTCTCTCTTGTTTTTTTGGTTTTTGGGATAAGGTCTCATATATAGTTCAGACTGGCTCTGAACTGGTGGTGATCCTCCTGCCTCAGCCTTCCAAGTGCTGGGGCCATGGCAGTGATGTCTCTCAGCAGCTACTCTGTAGACAGGAAGGCACTGCTGGTCCTTCCCACACCATCAGAGCAGCCATGCCAAGCCCATACACCTGGCGGCTCAGGTGTTTACTTTTGATCCTTGTGATGGAGATGAGGCTGGCGGTGTCTGAGTGTTGCAGGCAAGGCGGGCAGGGCCCCTGGGGTGCTGCCCCACACTGATGCATGAGTTTATCTCTAACAAGTTTAATCTTAAGGGCCCTTCAAGGAAATGGCAGGGGACAAAAAGGCAGAGGGCAAAAGGGCACTGGGGAAGAAAGGCCCTGTCTGAGGGCTTCCTGAATCTCTGCAACCACTGAAGATGGACAGGGCTTGAGGGACTGTCAAGACAGCAGAGCAGGGGAAAGGAAAGAGGTGATGTCAACGTCTAGGGGTTGCATATGGTTGGGCTATGGTGCAGGGGCAGCACCTCACCAAGGCTGGTTGCTGCAACCCCTTCAGTCCACCCATCTCAAGGTAAGCCTAAGGGTGTCCTGGTGACCACTTGGCGATGGCCTGGCCTGTTCAGAGCTCCTGCCACCTGCTGGCCAGAAGAGACATTATAACCAGCAACCAGGGACAGAGCCCACAATAGCCCAGAATTCTTATTTTCTATTTTCTATTTTTAAAGACAGGGTCTCACTTTGTAGTTCAGGCTGGCTCTGAGCTTACTGTGTAGCCCAGGCAAGACTCGAACTCACAGAAATCCTCCTGCCTGTGTTTCCTGAGTGTTGGGATTACAGGCACGAGCCACCATATCCTGTATTGTGGTACATGGTGCTGGGGATTGAAATTGGGACCTTGCGTTTGCGAGGCAGACACTGGAACCGCTAAGCTAAATCCCCAGCCCTCTTTTTTTCTATTCTGGGCTAAGGTCTGGGAGCCGAACTCAAGGCCTGTGGGTGTTTGTAGCTGTTCCCCTAAGCTACATCCCCAGCCTGTGGCCCAGAATTCTTGAGGATGGAGCAACTGTGAGGCTAAAGCTAAGGAAAAATTAGTGGTCTCCAAAAAAAGTCAATCAATTACCCAAAGTCATAAAGATAGGAAAATAATTTGAATAATTTAATTAAATTTCAAACACCAGAGCACAAATGTTAATATGATTGATATAACAGCATTTCCTTGCTGTATTAATATAAATATTGGCTTAAGGTAAAAATACTTCTCATACCATCTTTTAGGCACTTAGGTGTAGAATGTGCTGGAGAATATTACACAATTATATTTTATAGCTGGTTAGAGAAACCAGAATGGGATCTGACTGTTCTGCACAATACTGTCAGCATTACTGACTTAAAAATACTATAACTATGTATGTCCAAATAACAAGTTCCAGTGGATTTAAACAGGAAAGATTTCACTGAAAACAGTCAAAACTTCACATTCTTGGTAGTCTGAGATAGAACTCAAGGAAGACTAAAGTTTCTTTTTCTAAGCACTTTTTTTTTTTTTTTTTGGTGGTACTGGGGATCGAACTTGGGCCCTTGTGCTTCTAAGGTAGGTGAGGTACCACCTGAGCTAAATTCCTGGCCTCTTCTTTTTTTTTTTTTTTTAAATAGTTAAGAACTTTCTTGGAGGACATTTAAGTAGGATAGAACCCAGCAATAAATGAGAGACTTAAAAAAATAATAATCAGCTGATTTGGCTGACAGTGTGCGCAGCTGACATTTGGTTTTAGCTTCAATAGAACTATAGACATTGGAGGCCTCTCTGAGTAAGACATCGAGGTACAGAATCCACTTGTCGATGTCACTCAGATGCTGCTGGCCAGAAACATTGTCGGGAAGGTGAACGGCAGGTGGTGTCTCAGGTGCATTCTTGGAGCTGTGCGCATCTGGGCTGCTGACACAGGTGCCCTGCACATGCAGGTTCAAGGCCACAGAGGTGCTGGATGGCAGCACACGGTCACTGTGTGGCTCCCATGGCCTGCACGTGCTGTAGGAGCTGCTCACAGTAGGTGGCTGAGCGGTGCTTGTGTACAACAGCCTCGGTCTCGCGCACCAGGAGATCAGGGAACAGCACGCTGCCCTCTTTGAGCACCTCTGCAAAACAGTGGAACATCTTGAAAACACCGGAAGCTGACACTGACCAAGCCTTACTGTTACATGTTTAGGACTGTGTTGGGTCAGACCATCTGTAGGAGCAGTGCTGACACCCCAATGCCGCTGTGTTAGGTAGGACTCTACCCAACAGTATCAGAGAACTTAAAACAGCTAGCAGTTCAAAGGACAGGTGTCCTGCACAGCCTGAACTGTTTTAGATCATTTGTCTCTTCTCAGGAACCAAACCATCACAGCAGTGGGTGCGTGAGCAAAGCCACAAAGGAGGCAGGAAATATAACCAAGGCACCTCTCTGCCCTGAGTTGGTCTAAGCCTCTGACCTTCTAGGCATCACCTCCTACAGAATCCTCCTCCAGCTGCCCACACTACACTCTCTACTCTAAAAAGTTTTTTTTTTTTTTTTTTTTTGAGACAGGGTCTCACTTTGTAGTTCAGGCTGGTCCTGAGCTCACTATGTAGCCCAGGCAAGCCTGGAACTCAGCAATCCTCCTGTCTCTGCCTCCCGAGTGCTGGGATTACAGGCATGAGCCACCACGCCTGGCACTGTGGTATGCGGTATTGATTGCTGGTGGGCCTGAGTCTCCATGCCCAGCATTGTATGTGGTTACCCGGATAGAACTCAGGGCCTTGTGCTTGCAAGGCAGGCGCCAGAACCACTGAGCTAACCCTCTGGCCCTCTAAAAAGTATTTTTAAGTGACTGTGAAACCTATAAATGGACAAGTAGCATCTTTTTAAATGTAGTTACTGAAAATTTACATGCAATCAGGTTTCAGAAGTTTCACTGAAATTTTCTAAGACTTATATTAACAGAAATGTGCTTATTAGAAATGTGACTGTCACATTTAAATGTCTGTTTTGCCCTCTCCAAATCCTTATAGCAGAGGCAGAGTGACAGACACCCCACTTAAATTTTTGGGAAATTAAGTCCATGCATCCAACAAGGGCTGCAAAAAAAAACCAGAAATCATTCTTATCATGCAGCCCAATCACTTCATCTTACAGCCTGAGGCCACCTGAAGGTGACAGATGTCAGGGGCACAGCAGAGGTGGGAGTCCAGCTCTCTGGGTCCCCACCACACAGTGATGTGGTGACCACATACGATGAATTAAAGCCCAGTTCAATCAAGACAACCTCAATGCCAGGCAAGGAAATGCCGAGGCTACAAGGGACAAACACATGACCATGTTTGCATGAAACTGAAATACTTATTTTTTTTTTTGAGACAGGATCTTGCTGTATAGCTTAGGATGGCCTCAAATCTATGCCAATCCTTCTGTCTCTGCATTCTGAGTGCTGGCACTGTAGGTGTGCACCACCACATCCAGCTGAAATACTTATTTTTAACCACAACTGATGCTCTCCTGTTTAATACTGACAAAATCTGGAAATACGAGCCACCCTTTAAACAGTACTGTGCTCAGTATTATGAGCAGACGTGGTTTGAATATCTTTGCCCTTCTCACTCATGTTTCCCAAATTACTAGAAATACTGTAGCAAATTATGCTGTTTTTTATTTCCAGTGACAGCCAAATTCACAAGTAATTCACTTAAATAATTTATAAAATATGTGTTCCCTTATTTCTAAACCAAAAAACTAGTACATTAGGACAGAACAGGCAGATAGCTTAGTGCCTGGGGCTTTCTGGCCCAATTTTTAAGGAGAAACATTTTGTATTAACAAAGAAGAATTAGCCTGGAAAAATGGCAGGTTGTCTGTTCCCTGATGCTGCTCAACTTAGCACAGGGTACAAACCTATGCACAGCAGACACTGTGGCCATAGCAGGCCTCGCAGGACCCTTGGAACCCCTCCTCAGTCAGGAAAATAACAGCCGCTGAGGCTCCAGTGACAGAGCAGGAGGGCAGAAAGGACCAGGAGCAAGACTGGGATGTCTGTCGGACATTCAGCCTTGTCCACCAGGAAACTGGAGGCTTGTCCTGTGTCAGGATGGGAGCCTGGCCCAAGGTGTGGCTCTCAGTGGAATGTGGACAGGAGTGAGGCCTCCACAGGAAGGTGCTCCCCAAGACGAGGAGACCCAGGAGGAGACATCCCACAGCCAGAGGAGGGCACAGGTACCCAGCCACTGCGGCCAGCACTGCCCAAGGGGAAGTGCAAAGTCACTGGAGGCCTTGTGGAGAGTGGGTACTGCTCTCAACGTTTTACTTGGGTGGGTGGGGGGGGCAGCTCAAGAGAAGGGAAGGAATGAAGGCTTTGTGTGTTGTTTTTGTTTTGTTTTGTTTTTGCTTTTTGAGACAGGGTCTCGCGTTGTAGTTCAGGCTGGCCCTGAGCTCACTATGGTGCCCAGGCAAGCCGCCGCGAACTCAGCAATACTCCTGTCTCTGCCTCCCGAGTGCTGGGATTACAGGCATGAGCCACCACATCCAGCATTGTGGTATGCGGTGTTGTTGGTGGGCGTGTCTGCACGCCCAGCATTATATGTGGTTACCGGGGATTGAACTCAGGGCCTTGCGCTTGCGAGGCAGGCCCAGAACCCTCCGGCCCTGTATGTTGTTTTTTAAAGACGAATAAAATAGCAAGAGTGTACAGGGAGGGTCCTGGAACAGGACTGAGGGGTATGGGGCTGTGGGGCACAGGTGGACACAACTGTAAGCAGCAGCTCATGCAGAGGCAGAGAGCTGGGACAGGCTATGGCAGAGTGAGGGTGCAGCCCAGGTCGGGACAAACCCTGCTGAGGGGTGAAGTGGCGTCTTGGACCCTGCAATAGTTGCTCCTGTTGTTAAGCCGTTCCCAGTCAGTCTCTGATCCCAACTTCTCTCTGCTGCCCAGATGCCTATTCGGTGCCACTGCGCTCCCAGACACCCTGACCCTATGATACAAGACAGTGGTTCTCAGTGTCCTGGGGCCCCTGTGGCACTGTGGGGCTCTGTCCATAATAACACTGAGGGTGCAGCCTGCCTGGCCACTGTGGTCACATCTGCATGGTAGTGGGACAAGGGGCTACAGCACCAAGGCCTGGCCTCATACACCTGACCACCTAATATTGTGGCCACCAGGAGCACAATAAGGGACCTACTGCCACCAGGTGCCAAGGCTGACAGCCGGGTTGGGAGGTGGCCTGATGGTTCCTCCATGAAGCATCACATCAACTTAAAAAAATGGCTGATGGATGAACATGGACAAACCCAGGTTGTCCAGATGCAGGTGTCTGGTGGAAAAGGAATGAATTATGTCTCACTCCACAGAACACCTGGGAGTATTGTGGCCAGTGATGAAATTCAAGCTTTCAAGCCAAGCATCAGGGTTACAGAAAACTTGCCTCTACCTTCATAAGCCTGGACTCTGTGGGGATTGGTGCTAAAATATGTGATCTTATTTGTTTTGAGACAGGGTCTTGTATTTAGTTCAGACTGTTCTTGAAGACACAATATAACCCAGGGTGGCAAGTTGAACTTGTGGTGATCCTCCTGCCTCAGTGTCCTGATGTTGGAATTATGGGTATGTGCCACAAAGCCCAGCACAAATGTGGCTTCTGGACACTGCAAAATGAAAATATCTACAATAGGAAGATACTCATAATTCAGTGTGTTACTATTTCCTAAAAAAATGCCACAGAGTGACATTATTACACTCTAAGTGTGAGATGGACCAATGGACCTTTTCTTTTTTAGAACAGGCTTTCACTTTGCAGCCCAGGCTGGGCTAATCTTGTGATCCTCCTGCCTCAGCCTCGTTAGTGCTGAGAACAGGTGTATGCCACCATACCCTGCTTGGCCCAATGGATGTTAATATAAGCAGCATAAAAGGTTCTTGATGTTTCAGAGTCTATACAACAGAAACATCTAAGAAATCACCACCCATCCACTCTGGCATAGTGGCAGAACAACACCAGTTATGTACATAAGGAGGCTTGAAAACTATCTTCTACTTCTCCAACCACATAGGAAACTAGAGGAGGGGCCACATCCTTTTCACTCATTTCAACCAAAGCAACATGGATCCTGTTACGGCTCTGGTCTAGATGTCCCCAGAAATCCTCAGGTGGGGTTTTTCAGAGGTGGCTGGATCTAGAGTACAAGGATTAAGGGTGTGATTATGAAATCAGTCTACTGATTGGTTTGCCACCACCCTCATCCTAGCAGCATATATCAAGTATAAAAGGGGCAGAGAGAAGTTGCTAAGGTCCCTTGCTTTGCTACTTTCTGCTCACCATGAACTCTTTCTCTTCTGCACGGTGTCTCTTTGCCATGCCATCCTACCAAGGAGCCAGCCAATGATGGACTGAAACTTCTTCAAACTGTGAGCTAAATAAACCCATTCTCCCTTAACTTTGAGTGTTGGGTATTTTGTCTCAGCAATGAAAAAGTAACTAAGGCACATCCTAGTTGTCCAAATGCAGAAGCACATATGGAAATAGAGCTGCCTTCTGTCAAGCCAGACATGAAAGGGATGAGTGTAAAATGTAAGAACAGTGCCACTCTTTTTTTTTGCTAATTATTTTGTTTCAGAAAATCTGTTTCACAGTTAGTGTCACTGCTTAAACCATAAACACAAAAGCACCTAGGGGTCACAGCAGCCCCCAGCATGGGCCAAGCCCTTGGCCCACAGGTATGGGCGCCAAAGGTGTCAGAAAGCTCACCTAAGACTGCATCCTGGATGGTGCTCTCAGGGTCGTCCAGGTGCACGAGGAGCTCCCTGTACAGGTACTGGATGCTGCTCTGATAGTATGACTTGCCATCGGACCTCTGGACACACCTCAGCCAGGTGAGCAGGGTGGAGGTGGCGGCCATCCGCACCTCGTTGGAGACGTCATCCAGACGCTTTAGGAGCTCTGGAGGGAGGGTTGGGACAGGTGTCAGAAGCTCCAGAGCAGACAGCACATGAGTTAAGACTCACTCATGGATCTAATCCTTACTCCTGGGCAAGAGATTCACATCTCAAAGGGAGATTGCCATGCAGCTGGCACCCCATTCCAGGTGCTCCTGCCCTGCCAGCTCAGAGACCCCCATTGCCCTCACCTGGGAGATGGCAGGGCCTGGCTCTGAGAAGCCAGTCACGTGAGTGACAGGCCTCCAGAGCCGGCCACTCCTCTTCCCAACCAGCAGCCCAGGAGGACAGGACAACCTCACTGCTCTCAGCTGTGCTGTGGGACTTGGTGATCACCCCTCGTTGCTCCTGCAGCAGGGCAGTCTTTCCTCCTGAGTAGGAGGTTCAAAGTTGAGCAGTAAGGTTTTTCGGTTATTTCCCTGTACTAGGGCTTGAAACCAGGGTCTTCTCACTGAGCTACATCCTCAGCTCTTTTTAAAAGATTTTTTTGAGACAGAGTCTTGCTAAGCTGTTCAGGATGGCCTCAAATTTGTGACCTGTGCCATAGACACTCAAAGTGCTGAGATGATAGGCTGTACCACTACATTCAGCCAAGTTTTGTTTTTTTTAATCAAACTTAGGCTTTTCTACATGGTCCTAAAAAATCTTCCGGTACCTACTTGCATACACCTCTGGAGAATGAATGAGCACAGAAAGAGCTGAGTGCTGAAAAGGTAGTGGCTGCCCTGCCTAGCATGAGGCCTCCCAGCTGCACACACAGGTTGAGCTCAACCTCTGTTCCATGTGGAGGGTACATTCTACTCTTAGCTGCTCCTACTTATGGAATGGCACAAATAACATCCCAAGCATCCAAAGTTCAGGGCGTCCTGCTGAGAGGATGGGGGCTTGGGACAAACAGGATCTGCTGGGTCAACTCAGGAGACACCCATGAGCTCCAAACAGCGCTGGGCTCTGGCCACACAAGGCACAAAGAGTCCACATCTACAAATCAAGGAGGGAGTCACCTTGGGCCACACTCTGAGCACCACACGTGTGACCTCATCCATCTCTAGCACCAACCGAGGCAGGCAGAACACTCCTATCTCAGCACCAAGGAACTGAGTCACAGTCAAAACTTGCACAAGGTCAGCCAACTCATAAATGTCAGAGCGCTGAGATGTCTTCCTCCAGGTTCATGGGCACACAGGCCATACTGGAATTAATTTACAGCAGTGACGCTGACTCCAACTCTGGACAGAAAAGTCCACCCAAAGTCCTCCCTGTGGCAGCCATGGTGCTTTCATATGCAGCCACAACTCTGATGGGTTTGCTGCCTCGTGGTGGGTCCAAGCTGCTGCCCGTGACTACAGTTGGTCCCAGCGGCCCTAGCGGTGCCTATGCTCATTGTCCCTTCTCTGGCCAAGAAGATGATGGCTCTTCCAAGAGCACAGAGCTGGCACCAAGAAGTACAGGAATCTACGAGGGATTCTTTTGTCATGAATACAGCCACACCTGTACTTGCTGTTAGTGGCAGGACAAAGGCCCAAATACATGCCATCTTTTGCTGGCTTCCACCACAAACAGTAAACAATGTCCCAATTCACCCTGGCAGCCAACAACTCACTCTGGCTAAACAGAAAACAGACCCATAGAGACTGTGGGAAGGAAAAAATGTTTATGACTATAAAAATACTCCCTCCCCCCCAAATCCCTAAATCCACCTAGTCCTGGACTTCTGGTTTCTTTGGGAGGCAGCTTTCTGCTCAGCTTTTGTTTTGCACTTTGGACAGAAGTGAGAGTCTACATCTGTCTTCAATCCTGGGCGATCTTGTACCCTTCCTTCCCAGTGCTGCCCCAGGCTTCCTTCTTTACCAGGGCTCACACCTCACCTCCCCTAAACCTCCATCTTCTTTGGAGCAGCTATGTTTTGGGGAAGTGAAGCCTTTCAATTCACTGATTTCAGCTTTCAAACATGTTTAGATTTACACGTACACTGGGCTGTAAATTCCAGAGATCCTCATTCCATGAGCCATGAAAACTATCCAAGGGAGACTCAGTGTGTAGCTCTTTCCCATTCTAAGAGGTGAATGGGCCCATGTGCAGGTCCTGCCCTCCTGCCTTGTCCAGACAGCCGCTGGGTGAGTCACTGGTGGCTATCACCCCTGAGTCACTGCCAGGAAATCTTCCTACAACACCCAGTAGGTTCTTCTCGTGTCCATCTGTCTATTCTCTACTCCTGTTTGTCATGTGGTTTCTCAGCTTATTTTAATGGAAGTTGTTTTTTAGTTTTCTGAGGTTTTGGAGGAGAACATTATGTGTTGCTTCCCTCCTCCCCAGAGTCAGTATGCTCTGCCCATCCATCTGACCTCCTTTGGGGCACTGGAGTTCCTTATGTCTTCAGGCGGCTGTGTCCCTGAGTTCACCTGAGCCACTGGTTTTCCTTCTCTGCATTTGCCATTCAGCTCAGCGTTTGTTTTCTTGGGAGCTTCTAACTGAGCTATGTTTCCTCCCACTCCTGGCCTTGGCTCCACCTAGGATTTGTCTGATGCTTAGTCTCCAAAATGGCAAACACTGGGCAGTGACGGCGGAGACCTGAGCCAGAGGCACAGCCCCACCCTCCCTCTGTGTCACAGCCCCACTGCACCGTAGGCTTCAGCACAGTAGCCTCACCTCAGACCTTATTTTCACACAGGAGCTGCCCACGTCACTCTCCAAGGAGGGCTTCACTCCCATCCCTCACTCTGATCCAGTGTTCAACCTGGCTTTTGCTGTGTGTTTAATGTTTTATGTGTCATGGCTGTGTTTTGACTTCTAATATCAACATGACTGCAAAACAAAACCCAACACTTGTAGCCCAAGCAGGCCTCGAACTCAGCAATCCTGCCTCTGCCTCTGGAGTGCTGGGATTATAAACATGAGCAACCACACCCAGCATTGTGATGTGTGGTATTGACTGCTGGTGGGCATGAATCACCACACCCAGCATTGTGGTGTGTGGTTACCGGATCAAACTCCAATCTTGTGCTTGCAAGGCAGACACCAGAACCACTGAGTTAATCCCTGGCCCGTAACACTGTATTTTTGCCTAAAAAGTCATTTAAATATAAATGTATATGCATGGTTTGATAAACAGAAATGTCCTACCTGGATAAACCTTGATGAATTTATCTGGGTCCATAACATCACCAGAGGTCTTTAAAAACATGTTAATGATATGACAGGAGATCAGCCGGGTGGTCTGCATGTCCTCTTCCAGGGTGGCCAGGACCCGTGGCAGCAAAGCATCCTGCACATCCTGTACCTGGAACCACAGTGTATGTGGGACGGTGCTGGCAGGTTCACCCTGACCATCTGCCTGCAAAGGGACCCAAGTGACCCAAGCAAAATGCAGTCTGAAATGCTGCTGTGAAAGTTGTACCAAGTGGACTAGAATTTGGATCTTCATATAATTTCAATAATTTTTATTTTAACTTGGTCAGTGGATTTCTAGTAACCCATGATTCCCCATTCCCCAGCAAGGACAGTCCCACCTGCGGTGCACTGTGTGTGTGTCCAGGAGCCCTCTGGAGCAACCCCTTCAAGGCCCAGAAGGGGGCGCTCACACACCATAGGGCCTGCCTGAAAGGCTTTCCCAACCGCCATGCGGTTGATGATGTGCAGGCTCAAGGGAAGAGCTATTTTTCCTGCTTCTTGATTCCCTGCACTGGCCGACACAAGTGGAACCAAGGCTGGGCTCCTTAGTGGGTTCTGTGATTAAATTCTTACTTTTGTAGAGAAAATTCAATGTATAAACCTAAGGGCTGTGCAGGTGGTCCAAACCTGTAATCCCAGCACTCAGAAAACTGGGCTATGCAGTAAATTCAAAGCCAGCCTGGACTACACAGGGAGACCCTGTCTCCAAAAAAGTAAACACAGGCTTGGACATCAAATCCTTGCTGGGCCCCCAGTTTATCCAAGGAGACAATACTCTAATACTGCCTGGAAGCCAGACCTCCTCCCCTCTGACCCCCCAGGCACAGATGTGTCAACTTCCCTCCACAGCCTTCGAGGTCCCAGATGCACTTCTGCCCAAGCCCTGCATGGCCAGGGGACAGCAGAGCCGCCCTACCTGCCTGGCTGACAGGAGGTCGCCGCTGATGAGTGCCCACAGGCAGGACACAGCGGCTGTGCGGATAGCTGCAGCTGTCCTCCCCGCTCGCCACTGCAGGTTGGGCATCAGGATGTCCTTCACCACGGTGTCAAGGTAGCCACGGAACTGCCTGAAGCCAACACAGAAGATAGAGGTGAGCGAGGCAGAGACATGCTGTGAAGGAGCAGAAAAGTCGATGGGAAAAACTTGGGAGTGACACCAACAGGAACATCACCTGTTCCTGGGGAGATGGGGACTACAGGGGCCACCGCTGTATCTCCAGGGGGAAGAGGGAGATGGCCGTCTGGCCCGGTTTTTTGGGGAAGGACAGCTGTGAGAGGGCTGCGTTTCTGAGGGTTCCTGCTGGCCTCTCCTTGAACCAGTGTTAGATCCTAGTTCTCCAGAAAACTCCATGGCCTGAGACTGTATTTTTAGCCTTTTTTGGTATTGCCAGGGGACTCCAGGGAGGAGGCCTGAGTGACCCTGACCAAGGCCCAGCACAGTCATCCTGTCAATGTCCACCTTATAACACAGGCCAAACACGGCTCTGTGAACATGTGACCTTCCACTTCGGCAAGGACAGCAGCTTTACGGAGGCTGGATGTGGAGACACAGGGCCATCCTTCAGGGAAGCAAGAAGCTCCCATTACAGTCCACATGGCTTCATTTTGAGGAGACCCACTAGTTTCTGCCTGCCCTCAGCACAAACAAGCAAAACAGCACAAGAACCCCGGGGCCTATGCAACCCCCTCAGTGCCACACTTTTACCCTGCAACCTGGCGAAATGCCAGAAATGAGCCTTAGCACTTTCCAGTGGCCCCTCTGCACTAGCAGACCTGCAACTGCTCAGGCATAATCCCAGAACAGCACTGAAGATCACCTGACGCGACCTGACCTGCTGCCAATGTCCTGGTGACTGGCTACCTCTGCACACTGCCCACATGGATGTGCTTCTGCAGGCCCATCTGCTTGCTCCAGGCACAAGCATTTTGGGGCCACTATGGATGAGCAAATTTAGAAAGTTACTTTGGAGATGATGCACAGATTTAAGTTCTCAGTGTTTGTTTGTTTTCAGACAGGATCATGGTATATAGCCCAAGCTTGCCTTGAGCTCACTATGCAGCCTGGGCTGGCCTTGAACTTGTGGCAATCCTCCTGCCTCAGTCTCCCAAATGCTGGGATGCAGGCATGAAACCACACCCAGTCGATGTGTCCTAAAGTTTAAGTGAAAAGCCGATATGTTCTGCAGTGATCCACAAGAGGGCACCTTGGGATGCTCTAGGCCTGTGCTCATGGAAAGGTCCATGTAAAAAAGCCTGGAAAAGCGGTTTGAGGGTGAGTGCCTGAGCACTGACTGGACCATGACGTGGCCTTTCAGGAAAGTGGCTGTGGCCCCATAGCTGTGTCAGAACCTCCCATCCACACCACTAACATAAGGGCAGTAAGAAAAAGACAGATATGTACAATGACAGAGTTCTTCTTACATAGAAGATGCTCCATGTTGGGGAGATGTGTCCCATAAGCCCCTTCTGAGCAGATGCGAATTTGGGGGCCCCAATCTGCCAAGCTGGAGCACAGTGAGCCACTGCTCACCCAATCACGCATGTCACCTTCACTGGCACACAGCTTCTACATACAAATGTGACCGTGGCTGCCAAGGTGCTCCCGATACTCAATGGCAACAAGGAATGGAGCCACCTGACCAGGGCTCCTCCCTCCAGTGCCCGCTCTGCCTCCTTGAGGTGTCTCAGCACAGGCTCTAGCAAGAGCAGGAGGCCATAGGAGCAGGGACCCAAGAAGGACAGCCAAAGACGACATCCTCCTTTATAGCCCCACCCACACAGAGCCTGCATGGGGCAGCCAAAGACGACATCCTCCTTTATAGCCCCACCCACACAGAGCCTACATGGGGCCTCCAGGAGAGGCTGGACCTCAATCAGGCCTGTGAGCAGCAGTGGTGACTAGAAGCCAGGAGGAGCCACCAGAGGATGCCACTTGGTGCCACTGTACTAGGCTTACTGCGCATGTGCTTTCCTCTCTGGAAATGGAATTCTATGAGCTTTTTTTTTTTTTTTTTGCAGCACCAGGGATTGAACTCTGGCCCTTGTGCGTCCAAGGTAGGCATGGTACCACTTGAGCTAAATCCCCAGCCCCTGGAAATGGAATTCTGACCCGAAGCTGCACAGACATTGGCTGCCAGGGGCCTCTCTCCAGAGTCCCTGTTCACTGAATATTCTATCATTTTACAAGCCTTCCACATCAACCCAAATGATGTTATTTAAGTATCTTTAGCGTCTACAAAAATACCTAATTATTTCACTTAATTAACTTTTATTCAAAAGATCTACTTCTTGTGACACTGATTTCTTCCCATCAGCAGCACTAGGCCAGGCCCGGAGGTAACAGCCACCATCTCTGCAGCCATACCACCTCGTGCCTCACCCATGTGCGCACGGCTGCCTGCTAAGGGCTCTTGTCAAGGCTCATGTGAGTACCTTTCTATGATCCCTTCCGGCCTTGAGGTTTCTGCAGACAAACAGGAAACAATTTCCTAATGGGCTGGCTAGAGGCCCAACAGCAAAGAGATGAAGACAAGGTTGCAATCAAAGTTTAAATGACCAAATTGTTCACGTGAGAAACTGTAGTCTGTTGGCCACATTTGCTTCCATGAACCTGTTTTCTGGAAGGAGGGTTCCCAGGTGCTGATGGAGCCTGAGCCTCCTCCAGGTCTGTGTCCTGAGAGCCACACCCTGCCACCTGTCCCCATGTCTTCCCACCTTTTGGGCTGGGACCCAAGGTGACTTTGGGTATTCTGCTGACTTAACAGAAAAACAGTGAGCTGAGCACTGCGGGAGCCTCTTCCCCAGGGCAGGCTTGGAGGGTACGTAGGTCACCTGCTATGCCTGGTCCTGGGCACTCGGACAGCTGTTCTCCCTCCCACAGGCTTGTTTTTCTCTTCCATATTCTTTGTTCCTTTTTCCTTGCTTCAGAGCAGTAAAATTAAAGGCCCTTAGTGTTTTAATGGTACCTAAAAGTTCTTTCTGCTAATAGAAGACTATCTGTACTGCTTAACTATCAATGGCAGTTCAATTGGTTCTTTGTTAGATTTTAAAGGAACCAAAAGGCTTTTAAAAGTGAGAGCAGCTAATATATAAACCATTAATAGTTAATGTTCCCGAAAACTTTTTCATTCAATGGAATTTTAATGACCACACTAAAATGACTTTGATTTACCATTTCAGCGTTTCTCTGCAATGCACTACTACCCTGACCGTGCAGTCTACCAGTGGACAGATGGGCAGGACTCAAGCTCCCACCTGTGACCCAGCACAGTGTGGGGGGAGGGGTAGAGCTTTAGCTGACCCAGTGTGTGTGTGTATGTGTGTGCACGCGTGCACATGTGCACATGTGGGGGCAAGTTGGGGAGCCATGCCCAGCACCCAGGGAGGGCTTGCTTGGCCAGACACAAGGACCACCTACCCCTGGGAGTCGATGGTGTCCTTGGGCCTCAGCAGCAGGCTGGAGAAGATGGAGAAGAGCTTCAGGGACATATGAGGGTCTCTTGCAGTCTGGAGACAGGCCCGGAGGGTGGGGACCACATGCTGTAGCACTTCTCCCACGGCAGGGCCTGAAAGACAGACAGACAGTTTGTGTGCAGCCATTTGTAGACAGGAGTACAAGCCTGGGCTCTGGGAAGGAAGCCGACCTGGGAGGAGGAGACCCGGGAGCAGAAGTGCGTGAGAAGGTGCTGCACGGCCACACCAGGCTGCACCTTGCCCTCCCTGTAGCTGCTCTCCTGACCCCGAACCGATTCTCATCCGAAGGTGATACTTCCTGGAGGTCCCTCCTATCACTCAATAGTAAGCTTTCTGGTTTTTTCTAGATTCTTAAAACTAAAGCCAAGCAGTAAAGACCAACCAAGGCCAGGCTGTGGCTCACTGGCAGAGTGCTTGCCTATCACATACAAGGCACCGGCTTCAATCCCCAGCATCATGAAAAAAAAAATCAATCAAATCAGTGGTTCAAAATGTATACATTGTCTGCAACGTGTCTGTCAGCAGCTCTGCAAGCCACTGTCCCTTCCAAAGGCAGATGAGGAAACGGGCACAGCTTGCCTTGTACTATGAAGGCTTCACACATAGGTGGGCAAACGATCTAGAAACTCATAAATTTTGGCTGGAACAAGAACAAACTCTGGTGTCCAAACATGCTCCCTGAATCAAAAGAACAGAGGCCCCAACACATTTTACGTGCCAACAAGCAGGGTTTCAGAGTTTAGATCCAACACAAGTTGCTCACATTAGTCTGCTCTGCAACATGCTTTGCTCATTCTTTGGAAATTTAGAGAACAAGCAAAGCCACCTGAACCTTTCCTCTTTTAAACGAGGGCATCTCCAAACCAAATGTGTTCCACACCTGCAAAACGAGGTAGGTCAGCCTCACTCAGAAGAAGCTGTGTGTGGTGGGGGTGGGGGTGGGGCACAAACAGAACAACTAAGATACAGGAAAAGGAACGGCTGTATCAAAGTGTGGGATCCCGCCAGCACGGTGAGCACCAGGAAGCACCATCTCGGACTCTACTGACGTGGGAAATATGATAAAAACCTGGAAATGCCTGAGGCGATGAGAACAAGCATTCAGGAATAACTATCCAACTCTTGAGACTGAACAGTTTTAGTCACAAAGGAAAACAAAGACACACAAATCAAAGTGTGCATTTCAGTAGTGTCTTCATGGCCTCCCACATGTACAGAATGGTTTCTCTTAGGCACTTTACCATCTATTTTTTTAAAAAATTGATTTTAATGGTACATTTTATATATATGTCATGGTCACATTCAACACTGAGAATTTGTGCCTGAACACGACACATCTTGATTCTCATTTTTCCCCTTACCATATATTCTTCACAAATGGTGACTACGTACAGTACTTTTTATACTTAAAGCCTGGACCAAACACATACCAATAAAAACAAAGACAAAAAAATCCCTCAAAAATGCAGCGTGCCTGTCATTACTTATGGTATAAGAAGACAGGTGATGGTAAGTGCCTCAAGTGCTCCTGACACGAAGTTTGACACCATGTTAGCACTGCGTTCTGGCAGGGAACGCTTTAGGCTTTGCAATGGCAGGCATGGGCCTGCACAGCCAGGCTGCCTGCGAGCCTGGCACCAGTGCAGGTCATTCCTGGGACTGTCCCTCCAGGACATGAAAGAGGATGAGTTCAGGTGAAAGGACAGACACACCAAAGCTACATTTTAGATAGGAAGTCACTCCAGGGAGTTAGAAAGAACAATACTACAAACAAAAACACACCAAACATGGCAACAAGAACAAACCCCTGGCTGCCCAGGGCAGCCCTGTAGCATAAACTGATGAATAAATTCATCTTGTTTAATAAAAAATTACCACCTGTAATGTATCAAATGAAATTGGGAGACACGACATATTAGTTGTGTCACAGAAAACCAGGACCACAGACTTCCTGGACACATGAGATCAAAGAACACTGTGACCTCCTCACCTGGCTCACACCGGAGGAGTGCCCAACACTGGGGTACAGTGGCAACAACACATACCAATCCGTCATCTAGTCCGGTTCCCCGGAGAGTGTCATGAGTTAACAGGCCCTCAGCCCCTGCTTCCAGCTCAGCTCTATCTCCATGCTTGATGTGGCCCAAACTGCCCAGACTTGGGCTCCAAACAGCCCTGCACATTCAACAGGCCCCAGGCCTCAGAGCAGCTTGGCACGCTCTGTGATCTTACCCGACCACCTATGGTAATTCTTCACATCTCTGCAGACTCTCAGCCTTTGTTTTCCGTCCTGTCTCTTCCAACACTACAGGTGCTCTTAACTCTTTCTTCGCTCTTCTGTAACCTAGTATTATTTTATGAGGTGTGATGTGTGGCTTGAGTGTTGTAGATATTACTAATTAAGATTGGGATAAAAGAACTTGTGATTGCCTAACTTATTGACTACCAAGAGTAGACTTGGAGTACTCAGCCAGATAGGGCTGACGTAACCAATGTAGCTTGCGAGTTTATTGTTATTTAATAAATTCTGACATTGTGGAAAGACACAAATGTGTCCGGTCTATGTTACTGGCATAACTCACTGATGACACTGATCCTGGCCAGGCCTCGCTTTGCCTTCAAGGCTGGAGTCAGAGAGGGGAGACCAAGGAACAGACCATTTCCAATGCAGTTGGCCCTTCTCACTCGATCATCTGGAGTGTGCCACACCACCTCTCCACCCGTGGGTCTGCAGGCACCACGCCCTAGGGAGCAGCCGTGGACCACACAGCCTCCTAGCCTTTCAAACTCCTGGTTTGAAAAGTGCTGTTTTTAGGAACTGCTTTTTAAAGTATAGTATGTCCAGTGAAATGTGTTCTGTGGACAGGGTAATCCCAAAACTCAAAGACTAGTAGAGAGTTGCAGGTTTGGGCCTGCATTCTGGTTGTTGTCCTTAGACACATCCCTGGATTTTTAGGGTGCCTCTGTCATCTGTATGGTGTCTAGAAATATCTGCCCAAAGCTGGCTGACCTCCTAACAGACCCCCACAGCAGATGCAGGAGGTGTGCCCAGTGTCTGACCTGGAGGAGCCTGGCTGTCCCACCCAGAGGGCCTCCCTGATCCCTCCTCCCTCCAGATCTCCATGAGTCATAGTCGAGAGGCCACTGCTGGTATGAAGTCTCTCTCTTTCTCTCTCCCTCTCTCTCTCTCTCTCTCTCTCTCTCTCCCTC
>PVIC010012775.1:0-10834 GCA_004025085.1 Thryonomys swinderianus | reverse complement strand
CCACTTTCTGACCACCTACCTGCAATCCTGAGTGTGGCAGGACCAGGAGCCACATGGGGTCATGTGAAGTTTAACTTGGGTCTCATCCCCTCACATCTCTGGACAGGAGGGGTCCCCTGTTGGAAGCATCTGTCATCTGAGCTATTTACTCAGACAGACTTTGTCCAGAGGCATGCATGCTCAGCACCCCACACTGCTCTGAAATGGAGGCCAAGCTGAACAGAGAGGCTCTCTCTGTGTCCTTTGTGGGTGGGGACAGCTGGGGCTGGAGGGGCCCAGTGAAGCCTCCCACCACACCAGACAGGCCCTGAGACAGTGCTGCCCTGATGTCCTCTCAGACGTGCCCTCGTTCAGCAGGCAGCACGTCCTGAGGACTGCAAACTCCCTGCTGCACAAGCCATCATCTCTGTACTCACTCCTGCCTGTTACTCTATTTTAACAAACTGGAAACAAGCTACATTTTCTGGTCTAAGTACAAAAAACAGCATCAAGTCCCTGGGTCACACTGGGCAGGTGGAATACAGGAAAAGGATGCCGACAGCCCCAAGGGGACTCTGTTAGGGTCTGTGAGGTGGGCTCCTTGGTAGTACGCAAAGTTAAAAACAAGACCAAATCAAGATGGAGAGCTTGTTTCCAGTACTAGTTCTCCTCACAGGAGCACAAGGCCTTATGGCTATCTTCCCCCTGGCCCTGTGCCATGAGCATTTTCCTCCTACTCGGGGTCATTTCTTTCTTTTTTTTTTTTAATTTTTATCTTAATTGGTACATTGTATATACACATCATGATCGGGGTGGTCATTTCTAACGGAGACAGGACATATTGCTGTGGAAATGTCTTACATGTTTAACTTCCTACTAGGCATCTGGGTCACTTCCAGTTTTGCTACTAAACTCTACCCTGCTGCATACTTTGGGTGCATAGCTTCTTCCACATCAGGACTGCTTTCCTTAGCATAGTGTCTTATCTATGAGACTGCTGAGTAGACTGCTATGAACATGCTGAGAACGGTACACATACCGCCCAGCTGCTTTCTGTGAGGACCGTTCACATAGAATCCCACAGCAGGGCTCCCAGTTCCCAGCTTGATACCCCTGGGACAGGCTTGTTATTTTCAGTCTAATTCCACAGAAAAGAAATCACACTTGACGTTTCTAACTCATATTTCTGTATTTTAGTATATGTGCTGCCGAAGCGAGCACTCATATTTCTGTATTATTAGGAGAACTAAAAGAAACTTTCTAACTCTGCTTGCTTGCTTGCTTTGCATGTTAACTCTTTCTTGTGTAATCCAGATATTCTGCCTGTTTGGAAGGCAGCTATGTTCACCACTATACCACCAACGCCTGCCTGTTTGGAATTAATGCTCTCACCCTTATTTTAGGGAAGCTTTTGTAACAAAGACCTGGAGTTATCGGATTCACTGTGAATATTTCCAAGTCTGTCTTTCTACTATTTGGTTTCAAAGGAAGACACAGTCAGACTCTCAGCCCTTTCTGGAAGTTTAAAATGTCTTATAAATGTATCTTCCTATAGGACTTTTGTAAATAAGCTATTTTTAAAATCCTCATATTTAAAAAAAATTATTGTTTTTAGATGTTAGGGATAAAACTCAGGACCTTGCGCTTGCCAAGCAGGTAAAGGAGCAACTGAGCTAAATTTCTGGCCCTAAAAAATTATTAAGTAATTTGATTTTCTTTTTCTAGTAATGGGGATTGAACTCAGGACCTTGTGCTTAAGATGAGGCATGGTACAACTGAGCTAAATCCCCCCCCCAACTTTGCTTTGATTTTTTTTCTCTTTTTTTTTTTTTTTTTTTTTTTTGAGACAGGGTCTCGCTTTGTAGTTCAGGCAGGCCCTGAGCTCATTATGTAGCCCAGGAAAGCCTCGAACTCACAGCAATCCTCCTGTTTCTTCCTCCTGAGTGCTGGGATTACAGGTGTGAGACACCAGCACTGTAGTGTATGGTACTGATTGCTGGTGGGGCTTGAGTCACAACACCCAATATCATTGTATGTGGTTACTGGGGATCGAACGAGGAACCTTGTGCTTGCAAGGCAAATGCCAGAACCACTGAGCTAAATCTCTGGCCCTTTTTCTCCTTTCTTTTTTTGAGACAGGGTCTTGCCTTATAGTTCAGGCTAGCCTTGAGCAAGCCTTGAACTACAAGCAAGCTTTGGCCATCCATCCTCCTGCCTCTGCCTCCCGAGTGCTGGGATTATAGGTGTCAACCACCATGCCCGGCATTGTGGTATGTGGTACTGATTGTTGATTATGGTATTGTTGTATGTGGTCACTGGGGATTGAACCAGGGACCCTGTGCTTGCCAGGCAGGCGCTGGAACCACTAAGCCAAATCTCCACCCCTTTTCTCCTATTTTTAAATAATTTAAAATAAGCCCTGTGCCCTGGGTCTCCCATTGGTGAAATGAGGCTAACTGTTCCTGCCGCGCACAACAGCAATGAGGAGTGCGGAGCTGGTACTAGAGCATGCGGGAAAGACCTGCAAGACACCTGCTGCTGACTCTTGGCCCTCAGTCCTGCCTTTGCTACTCTGGCAACAGTTTTATACACAACTGCCAATGCAATTTGGACATTTTACTAGGTATCAGAGTCCTCAGTACTACCTGGCTATTAACCACAGATGCATCCTTGGCTCTGGAGCACAGTGCCAATACCTTCTACCTCCAAATAGGGGATGGGACCATGCAGAGGTGACATGGGGAAAGTGAGGAAGGACTAACTTGCTGGATCCATTGTAGTCACTTGGAAAGTACAGGTTGTATCTAATGACTCACTGTAAAGTCCACAGTGAAGACCTTGTCAAGGGCAGGGGTAGAGCTCAGTTGTGAGTACTTGTGCCAGGCTAGAAGTGCCAGGAGTTTCAGCCCTAGCCCTGGGGGGAGTGGCTATTATTCTGCATCTATAATGAAGGACTTGCTGAGCAGCACTGGCCCTCTCAGGACAGACAAAATGCAAGAGGCCTTGGAGGCCAAAACCTCCTGTGTTGCACATTTGCAATGCCATGCGGCAGAAAATGTGAAATTCTGCACTAAAACTCAGATGTATCTGAAGAATATAGGCTTCAAAAGAGGCCATGATGCACCCTGACTTCAAAGTTACTGCCCATGCTGTGCATGGGTGAGACTCATATGAGCCACAACCCCAGCCCCTGAGCCCTGGGACACTCCCTCTCCTCACTTTCTGAAGCACAACTCAGTGAGCATGCTGGACCCTGTCGAGTAGCAAAAACGTGGCTGAGGACAGGGCCCGTGGATGAGGCCAGGCTGAGCAGCTGCCTAGGGCTCACCTGACCGGGTGACAACCTCGCAGAACTGCAGCAGCTCCACAGAGTACACGGTCCAGTCACTGTGTGAGGTGGTCAACTGCTCCAGGAGAGGACCTATGTGCTTGCGATAGAGGTCCTGACTGCTGGGGACATCCTCCACCCTGGCCAGCAACTCCATGGTCTCTTGAGCCTGCAAGACACAAGTTAAACCCTGGAACCATTCCATTGAGGGGTGAGTATACTAGGGATCGAGCCCAAAGCTCCAAGTACTCTGCTCCCAGGTACCACCCTCAGACTTTCAAAAAAAATTTTTATTTTTAAACTTTTGAGACATGTTTTATTAAGTTGCTAAGTTGTCCAAGCTGGGCTCAAACTTATAATCCTCCTGCCTCAGCCTCCTAGAATGCTGAGACTACAGGAGTGTGCCACCATGCCTGGCTGACAATTCCAATTTTTAAGAGTCTATCATCCAAGGCCCTTCATCTGCTGGAATGGCAGGGTTAAATGTAAGCATTTAGCTAAGAGGAGAGCAATGTAAGATGGAAACAGCTGAAGACTGGACCTGAAGACCAAGGCTGTAGCTGACCCTGCTCAACTCTGATTTCCCATCATGTTGTCAATGCTGTCCTTACAGCAAATAATAAAGCAGATACACAGACATCAGTGACAGAGTAGCACCGGTAGATCCTGGTTTACACAGACTGAAAGTGACCCAGAGCGCTCAGAACAGGCTCTGGTAGGCTAAGGAGTTTCAAGGAGTTAGACTGAGCCAGTTGTCCCCAAAGCCCATTCTGTTCTTCTGTGCTCAGCTCTCCTACCTTGGTCAGACCTCCACAGATGATTCTGGAGGGGACAATGTGACAGAAATAGCAGCCCAAGAGAGAACAGGCAGGCTGGGCAGCTTTTGGTGACAGGTAGGGTAAAGTGAGTCATGTTGTCAACCAAGTGACCAAGAGGTGGGATGTGCGGGAGACCGGGTCAGACTAATGCAAGCAGAATAGAGACAGGACTATCGGGGAACTGACCCTGAACTTCATTATGGCTTCATTATCGTGCATTTCCATAATAAACTCTCCAACCAGAGGACAGCATAACATGTTGCTAAGCATATTTTGGACCATGTGCAAACTTACATCTGTGAAGTACCTAGTCTTTACCCTGCCCAATGACCCCTGCACCTTTTGGAAAAAATCTAGGAATAATTAATGCAATTCCTTTGATATCCCATGAAAGTGAAAGGTATCCCTATTGGGAGCTGCTTCCGCGCCCATGGACAGCCAGCTGTGTGTCTTCTCTGTAATGAGCTTTCCAAGCAAAGCTTCTGCCTGTGAATCTGTGATGCTTCCTGCTTTAACTTCCACTGTCACTGAAGGCAGGACCTGTGCTGGCCGGTAACACTGGGGTGACGGATGGCTAACTACAAAGCTGCCAGCTACCTGTTAATCTGTGTCTGTCTCCCTGGGGGTTAAACGTGCTAGGAAGTCCCTGGTGAAATTCCCTGGTGGCAGCTGCCCAGTGGCCTCCACTTTGTAGCTCTACCTGTCGCCTGATGGTACTTGTTCTTTCCTGCCACTTGCAGGCAGGCATCACTTTGCTATTATTTATGGCCATCAGTGATAAACTATCTACAAAGACATGCCTTTTGTAAAAGTTGTTTTCAAAGAGTGAAATAAAGCAAGGTTTAAAGAGGCCTCAAGAAGCTGGGCATGGTGGCACATGCCTGTAACTCAGGCTTTTGGGAAGCTGAGGCAGGAAGATTTTGAGTTTGAGACCAGCCTACGCAACTTAGTGAGATCTTGTCTCAAAATTTAAAAAAGAAAAAAAAAAAAAAGAGCTAAAGCTGTAGCTTTCCAGTAGTGCAAACCCAGGCTCCACCCTTAATACCACATACCCCACAATATTCCTCTAAACAAAAGACTACAAATAAAGAGTCCCCGAAAAAAAGAGGGAGGGCAGTGAGGCTTCCTGAACCGGGCCTCATGGCTGCCAAGCTTTCCACAGAAGACACCTGGAGAAGCAGACCCTGGGCACCTCAGGTCCCCAGGTGTCCTCAGAACCCGCAGAGAAGCCAGCTTGGGAGATTCAGATTGAAACACAAACCCAGGGGATAGAAATAAATTTGCTGTGCTGCTGTTACTGCAGGACAGACACTCCCGCCCCTCCAGACTTTCAGCTGCAGGTAGGTGTGCACTTTTTAAACCACTGACAAAACAGGCTTAAGGACTGTGACAATCTTGTTTCTTTTTTGCTTTTTTGCTTGCCACAGGCTCTAAGATTAAAGAGGTTTTGCTCCTAGACACTAGGGTACAGCTGCAGGTGGCAGGACACCCCGAGGCCACTCATGAGTGACTCATCTCAAATGCTCCACATTCTTTCATCTTTGCCAGGCAGGTCTGCCTGAGGCCTGAAATTCAAGTGCACAGGAGATTTACAGAAGACAGTTACATTTCCGTCAGAGAGAAATCACAGTGACAGGGATCTTCCACCAGCCTTACCTTATCCCCAAGGGCAGTGGCACCCGAGAGAGCCATGACGGTCACCAGCACTTCCAAGAGCTGCAGGCTGACCATGCTGCAGTCTTCTTGACACACGGACACCAGGGTCTGCACACAGAGCAGCAGGCGCTCCAGATAGAGGTCCTGGAAGAGACCAGTGATGATCAGTGCTGCTCAGTCAAATCCCCAAAGTGCAGGGTCCCCCTGTACAAGAGGAACTGGGAGAGCCGCCATGGCTCGTCCAGGGCCCCCTGGGTGTGGACTGGACTGATCAGCCTTAACAAGGGCATTGTTTACCCAGGGAGAGTAGATATAGACTCGGCGTTCAGGAGCCACAGCCACTTTGCGAAATGGTTAAAAATTTTTTTGATGGGGGGCAGGGTTGTGTAGCTCAGGCTGGTCTTGAGCTCACTATATAGCCCAGGCTGGTCTCAAACTCACAGTGATCCTTCTGCCTCAGCTTCCCAAGCATTGGGATTACAGGTGTGTGCCACCATGCCTGGCACTTAAAAGTATTTTAGAAGTTTAAAAAGTCTGGAAATACCTGTGCTGCATTGTTTGCTTACAGACAAAACAACAGTGTATTTTGGATCTATTTAAAATATCCCACAGTTCTCTGCACTCCTCCTGAAGTTAAAAAAAAAAAATTGCACTTCTGAATATTTCTAAGTGTCTCAGCTTTAACAAAACCAAGTAAAATTTTAAAATGCAAAAAATGCTTCCTGGTTAAGGGAAAGGGTGCCAAAGGCTGGGCTGGTTCAATGGCTTCTTTCTTGGCTTCACCATGTTTCATTACAGGCACTGCTGTCCCTCTAACCCACTTATTTTACGTGTTTTATGAAGTATAGAATGAATGATAGTGGTCACATATATAAGGTAGAAACATAATTAACAAAAAGTTGGATGTAAATACGAAACAAATGTTCAAAATTCTTTTTACTAATTGGAAATGTAAGTACAAGGAAGCACGATAAGTATTTGGCTAGAATATGGATTGGTTCTGATTTTCTGAATTAGTTCTGAAATTTCATGACTCACTCACCAGTGACATAAGCTATGGGCGTTTAAAGAGAAGGCACGCTGCATCACTCCTGAGCCTATCCCGCCCTGATGTGCAGACAGTCCCACCCCACCAGGGCACCCCCACTTTCAGGAAAAGCCACAGACTTATACTTTCATTCTGATTTAACTGTCCCCACAGTCTCACTTCTTTTGGCCTGGATTGACCTAAGTAAGATTTCTGTAGATACAGCCTTGGCTAACATCTAGTGTGACTCATAATGCAAATTTAAAGAGCTATGCTTTTTTTTTTTCAATTAAAATAAAAGAAAATGCCCTTTTAACAGACATGTGCCCTCTCAGATTTAGCAGTGTTGTCTCACTACAGATCCAAACCAAAGACCACAAAAAACTTGTGCTACACTTACAGCAAGCAACATCCTTGCCACATGCCCACGGGCATGTCTCTGCACCAGCAGCAGGATGTTAACAACTTCGGCTCTGCTCACTCACCAGGGGATAGTGAGGGTTCACCCCCAGTGAGTGATTCAGAGGGAAAAGACACAGCAGGGAGTGGTGCTCAGTATTTCTTGACTCAGACACAATGTCACCTGACACGGTGACAACCAGGTAAGGTGCTAGAGGTTTCTTATATTCACTACGGAAAACTTGGTCCTTGAACTTCCAATCTCCTTAAACAGGAGTAAGTGCAGCCTCTCATCTCTGCTACCTGTCATCACACTCTCCAGAAACAAGGACTGGGTTCCCCAGCTCAGCTCCCCAAGTGCAGTCTGGCCCGACACCTGGGAGCATGGCACCACTGAGCTACATCCCCAGTGCTTTAGTTTGTTCTTGAAAAACATTTTTAACCCACTTTTCTGGCTACAGAAAGATAGTGGCAGGAAATGCAAATCACCTCCCAAGTGACTAGACGCAGACAGCAGGTAAGCAGCACTCACTACAGACAGATACACACAGCAACGACTTTGGCCTGAATGCATTTGTCTTTTGTTGTCAAACATATACGTTTGTCAAGAAAGGGACAACAGGGCTGGAAATTTCAGTGGTTCCGGCACCTGCCTACTAAGTGCAAGGTCCTGAGTTTGATCCCTGGTATCCACATACAACAATACCCAGCATGGTGGTTCACCACACACCAGTGATCAGTACCACACACCACAGTGACAGGCGTGGTGACTCATGCCTGTAATCCCAGCATTTGGGAGGCAGAGGCAAGAGGACTGCTGAGTTGGAAACTTGCCTGGGCTATATAGTGAGATCAGGGCCAGCCTGAACTACACAAAGCGAGATCCTGTCAAGGAAGGAAGGAAGGGGCCAGAGATTTAGCTCAGTGGTTCCAGAGCCTGCCTCCCAAGTGCAAGGTCCTGAGTTCGATCCTGGTAACCACATGCAATGCTGGGCATGGTGACTCACACCCACCAGCA
The DNA here is from genome assembly GCA_004025085.1 of Thryonomys swinderianus. Taxonomy (NCBI): domain Eukaryota; kingdom Metazoa; phylum Chordata; class Mammalia; order Rodentia; family Thryonomyidae; genus Thryonomys; species Thryonomys swinderianus. The sequence continues at coordinate 2,609 of PVIC010012775.1, read as the reverse complement.
ATCAGTACCACATACCACAGTGACGGGTGTGGTGGCTCATGCCTGTAATCCCAGCACTCGGGAGGCAAAAACAGGATTGCTGAGTTTGAGGCTTGCCTGGGCTACATAGTGAGCTCAGGGCCAGCCTGAACTACAAAGCGAGACCCTGTCTCAAAAAAAAAAAAAAAGGAAGGGACGAAGGGAAGGATGAAGGAAGGAAGAGACAACATGTACATCTGAGTTTCTACTGTGGCTGGTCTCTTGGCTCCAGGCCCGAATGTGCTTGAACCCTGGCAGATGAAGCCTGGCATGGTGGGGACCCCAGCCTGGTCAGGAAGGTCTCACTCCACCTAAAAGGCCATCGGGTGAGCTCTTCCTCAATAGAATAGGAAGATGAAAAGCCAAAGCGGAAGATGAGGAGTCCTGAACCCATCAGCCATGAAAACTTGGTTCTATGTAACCAAAATAAAGAAAGGAAAATGGTGGCACTTGTTTTGCCATTAAGATTGTAATATACGGGCCGGAAGGTTAGCTCAGTGGTTCCGGTGCCTGCCTCACAAGTGCAAGGATCTGAGTTCAATCCCCGGAAACCACATATAATGCTGGGCGTGGAGACTCACGCCCACCAGCAATCAACACCGCATACCACAATGCCAGACGTGGTGGCTCACGCCTGTAATCCCAGCACTCGGGAGGCAGAGACAGGAGGATTGCTGAGTTCATGGCAGCTTGCCTGGGCTACATAGTGAGCTCAGGGCCAGCCTGAATTACAACGTGAGACCCTGTCTCAAAAAGCAAAAAAAAAAAAAAAAAAGATTATAATATACACATTTAAACACCTGCACAGATTTGCTGGTTCCACCTTTTAGAACATTTCCGGCTCACACACCCAAATGCAAGGGTCAAAATCCTTGGCAGAACCACTCAGGAGTGAAATGGCTAAACTCATGCTGCCTGAGGGTGAAGCTAAGAAAGGGTTTTGGGAAAAAACTAAAATGTGATGGAAAACTCCAGGAGCAAAGACCTGTGCTGTTCCCTCCTGAGGCCTCTGCTCTCCAGCTCCTTAAATTTCTTACAGGTTTTTCTTTTTTAAACATGGTTTATAATGTAAGTGTGACCTGTGTGCCTCTCAGGCTGGGGACGGACAAGGGGCTGGACAGGGGTCCCTGCCAGTGCTCTCCCTCCAGCCCAGATCTGTGGCCCCAGTAGCTTCGGGAGGATGTCAAGTTGGATGACAAGGCACTTGCAGGCACCTCTGTGTGGATGGCAGCAGCTGACCGAAGGTGGAGGTTGAGCCCAGAAGGAGGTTCTGGGATGTGAGATGTGGGAGTGGACTGTGCGGTCCTGACACAACCAAACAGAGCAGCCATTACTTTGTCTCTGGGAGAGTTAATTATAAATTATTCCGAACGATTAAGCTGACTACCTAGGTTGCCTCAGCTATAATGGATTTACTGCTTCATTAAGAGGAAACGAGCATTTGCTGTGTCATCAGGTCAGTTACTTTATACTTGTTATTCAAATGCCAAGTGATACTTTTCTCTTGTCCACCGGTGAGGCTGCTCTTGGTGTACCAAGTACAGCGTGGACAGACTTGTCCCCTTCTCTCAAGGCTAAGGACCAGGGTTCCTCCCAGCATGCCACTGACCTGCAACCCTCTCTAGCCTGTGACCACCCATGGCAGTAATCATCCAGACTATCCTGGAAATGACCATGCCTGTTCTGGACTGTCCAACAGGTGGCCCTGGCCACATGTGGATACTGGCTAATTGCCAGGTGGCCAAAGTGACTAAGAAAAGGAAACTATAATTTTAACAAATTTAAGTGGCAATCTGGCTTGTGGCTACAGTTCAGGACAGAGCAGGAGGTCAGGTTTCTAAACCTGAGATATTGGTGCCGGCACCCTAATGAAGTCAGTGCAACTGATAGGCCTGAAAGCCTGGTGCGGACGCTGCCACCTCTAACTCTCAGCAATTAGGCTCAGACACCAACAGGGACACCTCCTATCCCTAACCCAGGCTGTGACCTGTGTGCTGTTCCCTCACTGCACCATCTTACATTTTCAGATGCCTGGCAGACGTGTGGCTTGGCCAGCTCAGTGGTGATGACCTTAAGGTGGGGCTGGAGGACATCCCGTGGGCAGCCTTGAATGACCGAAGCAAGAACCAACAGGCTGCAAGAGGAGGGTGCCTTCTTCAGCATCGATAAAATCAGCTTCAGAGAGACTTCTGGGTTAACAAATGTCCCGATCAGCTCTGCAGATCTTGCACACTGTGAGAGAGATGTGGAAGAAAATGAGGGGTTTGAAAACACCTGTTCACACCCAGCTCTGGCCCTGTGGGTTCTCTGCCCACTACAGGAGTGCCAAAGGAACACAGCGTCCCTCTGCCTCCTGGCACTTGCACAAGAGAAAGTTTAGGATCAGTCAGTAGGATCAGTAGGATCAGTCAGTAATCCCAGCACACAGGGAGGCTGCACCCTGGTGGTTTTCTGCATCACGTCCCTTGACTGACACAGCAACCTAAACTTCCTATTGTTAAACACACATGGCACCTCCACAGCATGGAACTCTACTGGGTAACAAAAAGCAGAAGCTGCTGGGGCCGGAGGGTTAGCTCAGTGGTTCCGGC